>NAGG01000413.1:0-127527 GCA_003031705.1 Calonectria naviculata
GATGGAGGGAGGATGAGAGGAGGGGGGGGGAAGGGCCACAGTCATGCATGTTGGAAGGTGGTTAGGAAACGATAAAAGGGAAAAGAGCACACGCGAGTCCCCAACCAGACCAATTGATTCTGCATCATGAGACTCGAATTGACGGTAAAGTAAACGAAAACTAAAAAAAACCAAACATTCGCTGGGCCCCCCTCTCTCTCAGCCTTGACACCACCATCGCCATCCCCCACCGCCGACGAACCGACATCCGCTCTAGCGCATGCAGCCCTGGGCCCAAGTCCCCGAACCCACGCCGAAGCCGAGAACCCACCGGTTCCCGACATCCGGGCCTGGACCCTTCCGGCGGCCGGCGCTGCCAATGGGCCACAGAAACCGCCAGCCGCCGTGCCGTAGCGTAGCCGGGGGGACTCTCCAGTTTTTTTCCCCTTCACCTGGATGGGTCGATTGGGCGTGGGCGTTAAAGAAAATACTAGTCCCCGATCCCATCTCTCGAATTCCCTCCTCCTCCAAATAGGTCAACGATCGTTATCCCCTTACCCACGCGATAGAGGGCCTCGCCAAGACAAAACAAAGTCCACCCTTCATCCCTTGACCGTTCGTCCGCCATGGCCAAGCCGAAGCCAGCAGCAGCGCCCTCAGCCTCGCCACAGTCGACGACGTCCTCGTCGGCGGCTGCGTCGCGGCGTTCGGGCCGCACCTGCAAAGCCCGCTCGCTGGCCTGCCGCGAGTGTCGCGATCGCAAGATTCGATGCGACGGTGGCCGCCCGACCTGCGATTCGTGTCGTCGTCGAGGGCTCGGCGCCGACCAGTGTGTTTACCCAGAGATTGAGCACGAGGGCTCCATTGCCTCGTCGCGGAGGTAAGTTCCGCGCGTGTAAGTGAGGTTGGGTGAGGGGAACATGATGAGCTGAAACCCGCCGCGTAGTTATATCAGAGTCTTGCAGAAGCGAGTCCAGGAGCTCGAAGCCAGAGAACAGCAACTGGTATGTCTTTCTTTGTCTTTCTTTGTCTTTTTGTTGTTCATGCATATTCGATATGGGTTTCATTCCCCTCGCTTCGGGTCGTCGGTGTCTGACCTTGTTAGCTTGCTGGCCGAACCACACACCCCTCAGCCAGCTCATCGCCCTCACAAGATGACGCCTGGGCAAAGCCATTCACATCACCGGGTGCCATGCCCCTTCAGCCCAAGCCCAGCAACTCGGCAGACCAGGTCCTGCCGCCCATCCACTCTGAGATTCTCGGATTCCCCCCGAACGTGTCGGGCCCGCTGCCCATGGTGCACGACCACGCCAGCAACTACTATTCTCACAACAGCCCGCCCCTGACCGACGACCTCGAGGATGCGTCGCCCATCAAGTCATCTTTTGGATCCTACTCGACCAACGTCAAGGCCGCCCTCATGCTGGAGAAGATTGCCCTGCCCGCCCCGGATCTCATGGACGACCTCCTCAACGAGTACTTTGAACTGGACTGGATCACCATGCCCGTCGTCCACCGACCCAGCTTCGTGGAGCGATACCAACGACTGACTGCCGTCGCCAACTCGAGATACCGACGGGACATTCCTCTGGCCGAGGCGACTGAGCTCGCCACCACTTTTTCTCTACTCCTGGGCATGCTTGCCATCGGACACCTCTCAAAGCACACAAGCCCCACAGCCGCCGATATTGCAACGGCAAACGAATTCCATGAGCAGGCCAAGGCCCTGCTTCTCTCCGACCTCACCTCGGCCCCCTCAGTGCAGGTCGTCCAGGCCCTAGTTATCCACGCTCGATTCCTCCGCAGATGTGGTTTGATGCAGGACAGTTGGGTATTGAATGGTCTGGCTCAGCGATTGGGTGAGGGTCTACTGCTGCACCTCGACCTCCCAACCAAGTCCATTTCTGAGCGTGAAGAGCGAAGAAGGACTTGGTGTGCATGCATACTTTCGATCCAGTAAGTCGACTTTCTTTAAGATTTGAAAATAACCCTCGTGGCTGACATGGATGTCTTAGCATGCAAAATATTGCTCATGGTGGAACGTCAACAACAACCAGCCCCAGCTTTGGTGTGCTACCGGCGGAAATCGACGACGAATTGATGGACAGCCAACCTCAGACTCTTGGAAGAAGCCAGACACCCGAAGCGCCTAGCTGGACCTCCTTTTTCGTTCAAATGCTGAAGCTCTCTGATTCAGTGTTGCAACCCATTCAACAGGCCTTCTTCGACAACCAGCCCCACGACGACAACAAGGACGCCATGCCCGAAATTCTCTCCGCCGCACTCCGACTCGATGGTGAACTCCAGGATTGGCACAACTCGCTGCCCCGACACCTCCAGGTCGACTCCATTTGTTCTCAGGGCCAGATGGGTCTCCGACGCCAGGCTCTTTTGCTGCACATGCGATATTTGGAGACAAAGGTGCTCCTGTCCCGGGCGGCCATCATGAAGCTGGTGCAGCAGCATCCCGGAAAGCAGTTCACTGCCATGTCAAAGGCCCTGCTCGGAGGTATTATCGATGTCGTCTGTACTTCAAGCAACGAGTTGGTGGACCTTATGGCTCGGGAAAAGGACCTCCTGGTGCTCGCGGGAACCCCTCAGAGTCACGTTACCATCTGTAAGTTATGCTTCGGTCCCATGTGATTTGAGCCATTTTGAACTAGCCTAGACTGACACACGTGCCCAGCCCTCTGCATCACGGGAATGACACTCAGCATGCTGCTCAAGATGCCCATTCTGCACGACCTCATCCGCAACCCGGCAATGTACGCCGACGACATCCGGCGCTGTCTGTCGCTGGGCAAGCAGTTCTACACTGCGCGGGACCAGACCGCCGAGCGCTACATCCAAGTCTTCGAGGCTGCCGTCCAGGTGCAGCCGCAGCCGCGCTTCCCCGTGTCCCCCGGCGTCGTCGACCCGGCCTTGGAGGCCAAGACGCTGCCCGCACTACGGGTCGACGGCACGACGACCGCCGAGTTGGGCGGCACCGAGATGGCCATGCTCGAGGCCTGGTACCTGGGGCGCCCGGAGATGCTGGGCAGCCTCGGCGGCCTCTCCATCAGCGAGATCTTGGCGTTGTGGTGAATATGGGGCGAGCGGCCGCTTTGGGCGGCCATGTAATTGAATCAACGACCAACACCCCACGGCGGAACTGTAAAAACGCAGAACAACCTAGGAGGCCCAACGCGGGTTGAAGGGCCTCCGGACCAACAAGCTAAAATTATTGGTCGGGGCGAGGCAATATCGCACCGGCTTGCGCTGCAACCCTCCAAGGTGCGCGGGATGTGATGGGCCTCCAACATGGCGATATCTCACTGCCCGCAAGCAGTTGGCTCACAGCATGAAACGCATATGCAGAGCTTGCATAAGCGATGAATGTTAAATGGAAAAAGTATCGACTGGAGGCCTGAGCGCTCGGTGTTACTCTTGAGGATTGGCTCATGTCGCATCTGGATGCCTTTATCGCAACGCTGAGCCGTCTTTTCGGCCCATCGTTGCTGAAAGGGATTTCACCAGGATTCTCTCACCTTCTATCGGGGGCCTACGCAATCAAACATGGCGCTTGCCTTGTTTGTTTGCTGTCTTAGGAGAGGGATTAGGTGCTGGCTCAGTGAGTAGTCGCATGCATGTTTGCATGTTTGACTATAAATCACAACGCCCTTCACCTCTTTCTTTCTCCATCTCCAACTCTCATCCTTCCTTGGAACACCACCCAGAAAAACGACTGCGCAAAGCTTGAAGCAAGAAATCGCCATTCCTCCGCGATGACTCTTTCAGGTTCCTCAGCTACCGGTGGGCTCGGCAACCGAGCCCTTCTGGATAGGATGGACAAGCTCCGAGAGCTTGGCATCGAAGGAATTCCGCTTCCCCAGGTTTGTTCTCTGCTTCTCACCCTCGGCTTCACTTCTAACGGCCATAGATGGTTGTTGTAGGCGACCAGAGTGCCGGAAAATCCAGTGTTCTAGAGTCCCTCACTGGCTTCCACTTCCCTCGCAACGTCTCGCTCTGCACTCGCCATGCAACTGAGATCATCTGTCGCCGAGAGGAAACTAAGAGCATCGTTGTTTCCATCCAGCCTGCTGATCCCCATGATGAAAAGGCAAAGGCGTTTCGCTATACCTCGACCAACTTGGATGCGCCTGAGTTTGCCAGCATTTTTGCCAAGGTTAGCACCATGGTCATCGCCTTACCTGTGTGGTTTTCTGACTTGTGAAAAAGGCTGCCGAGGTTATGGGAATCAAGTCTGATCCAGACTCCCCTGGTTCTGCTTTTAGCAGGGACATTTTGCGCGTCGAGATCAGCGGCCCAGATGAGGAGCATCTCACTGTCATCGATGTTCCCGGCATGTTTGAGAATGAGACGCCTGGGATCACCACCAAGGATGATATTGGCCTCGTCAAAGACATGGTGAAGAAATACATCTATGAGTCTCGAACCATCATCTTGGCAGTTGTTCCCTGCAATGGTGACATTGCCAACCAGAAGATCCTCACCTACGCCAAGGAAGCTGATCCAGACGGCAAGCGAACTCTTGGCGTCCTTACCAAGCCCGATCTTGCTGTCGAGAATGCCACCAAAGAGGTCGTCGTTGACCTTGTCCAGGGGAAACGCAAAGATTTGTCTCTTGGCTACTGTGTTGTCAAGAACCGTGGCGCCGACGATACCTCTTCTAGCCATGAGGATCGAGATCGTCAGGAAAAGGCGTTTTTCAGCAAAAGCCCGTGGACGAAACTCCCCGAGGAACGGCTTGGCATCCCAGCACTCAAGAAGCGGATTCAGCACCTGCTTATGGATAGGACTCGTAGCGAGTTCCCCAAAGTGCGCAATGAGGTCAATGACCAGCTGAAGCTCAAAAAGTCGTACATCGATGCGATGGGAAAGTCCCGTAGCACCACGGAAGAGCAGCGCATGTTTCTCGGAGCGATGGCGTCAGAGTTTTCCAAGATCAAGGACCAAGGGTTGGACGCTTACTACAATCGGAACAGGATATTTACCGAGCAGCCTGATCTCAAGCTCATCACGAGAATTCGTGAGATCAACGAAAAGTTCGCCAAAGTCTTGTACGAAAAAGGCCACACACGTGCCTTCATGGATGAAGAGTCTGAGGACGGTGACATCAAGGAGGAAGACTCGATTAAATATGACACCGACTACAGTGTTGACGAGTATTTCGAGCGAGACGACCTGTATGATCGACAGGCCACCTTTAAGATTCCTCTTCTTGGCGAAGATGAGCTTGAAGGAACACTGTCCGATCCATACGGCTGTGCGATCCCTTCTGACGACGACATCCTGGACTACATTCAGAAGGAGTACATGACTTCCCGCGGCACCGAGCTTGGAACTGTGAGTAGACCAGCGGCTA
The DNA here is from genome assembly GCA_003031705.1 of Calonectria naviculata. Taxonomy (NCBI): domain Eukaryota; kingdom Fungi; phylum Ascomycota; class Sordariomycetes; order Hypocreales; family Nectriaceae; genus Calonectria; species Calonectria naviculata. The sequence continues at coordinate 5,345 of NAGG01000413.1, forward strand.
GAATTGTCCCATGCATATGCTAACACGTCGTCTGCAGTTTAGTGGTGAAATGCTTCCAACTACATTCAAGGAGCAGACCAAGAAGTGGTCGCCCATGGCACGCGCCCACATCTCAAACGCCATTCTCATCGTGCACCACTTCATCCGCACCGTCCTCAAAGAGTGCTGCCCCGACGAGGGCGTTCGCGATGAGCTGTGGAACCATCTCTTGGACGATCTCCAGAAACGTTACCGCCGCGCCGTCGACCACACCGAGTTCCTCCTCGAGGTCGAGTTTCAGGGCACGTCCATGACGTACAACCCGGATTTCTTTGGAAGCCGGGACAGCAGCAAGTTTGCGCGCAACCAGAAATTGAGAAAGGAGGCGGATGAGGAGCTGGAGGACGAAGAGGGCGCCAGTCCCTCTAAAATCAGGCAGATCATAAACATCCTCACAGGCCAGGGGGACCCCGTCAAGGTGACGCGCCAGGACATCCACGACGTCCTTCACTCCTACTACCAGATTGCCCGCAGCCGCTTCGTCGATGTCATTTGCCTGCAGGTCATTCACCACTTTCTCCTGCACGCGCCCGAGAGCCCCCTGAACGTGCTCTCGCAGACAGCTGTGATGGGCATGACGGCGGACCAGCTCGACGCCATCGCCGGAGAGGATATGGTGTCTCGCGAGCGTCGCAAGAAGTTGACTGATGACATCGACAACCTGCACAAGGCTCTCAAGATTCTCCGCGCCTGAGCCGCAACCGCAATTCGAGAGAACGTATTGTGCGGAATTCTTTCTGCTGTTGAAGGGTAGACGAAGGGGTTTGGGTGGTTTAGTCGGATTTGGCAAAGGTGCATGAGTGATGTGCCGGAAAATAATGTGGACAAGACCTGTCTTGTCTGTTGACTTGATGATAATGAGGTCGACGCAACGCGTCGTTCATGACCGCTTTTCGCTTTTGTTATGATACCAATTTCCCATAAGGAACTGTTAAGCTAGCTATGATACCAATGTACGGATTCTTGTTCAACGACCTTTTACGTTAATCGATTCTCGGTTTTGCAAGTGAAGTGATCCGAAGTCATCGGTGCCAATGTAACAAAAGAAATTGCCATTCTACTTCATTCGCCGTATAAGAGGAATAAATACAAATAGAGGTGGCTCAGACCTGCAGCTTTCTTTCGTCCGGGCCAAGTTGCATTTCGAAAAAGGCTATACGGTCCTTAGCTGCCCGCAATAGCGACGTCATCCAACTGTGATCCGTTGTACTCAGGTCAACTTTGCCGGTGCTAAGTAGTATCTTAACAATGTCTTCATGGCCATTATCAGCTGCTAACAATAGCGGCGTCATCCCTTTGTTATCCTCTGTGTCTAGGTTAACTTTGCCAGTGCCAAGTAGCATCTCGACAATCGCTGTATGGCCATGCTTAGCTGCCCAAGATAGCGGCGTCATCCTTTTATAATCCTTTGCGTCTAGATCAATTTTGCCAGTGCTAAGTAGTATCTTGACAATTTCTGCATGGCCATTGATGGCTGCGTACAATAGCGGCGTCTTCCCAATTAACCCACACTTTGCATTTAATTCAACCTGTCCAGAACTAACCAGCGTCTCAACAATTGCCGTATGGCCATGTTCGGCCGCCCACACTAGCGGTGTCTGCCCATAGGGTATCTCTGGCTCTGGGTTGACCTTTCCAGTACCAAGCAGCAATTCAACAATTTCCGGATGGTAGTTTCCAGTTGCCCATGATAGTGGCGTACGTCCGCTTCTATCCTTTGCATCTGGGTCGACTTTTCCAGTGCCTAGCAATAACTCAACAATCGCCTTATAGCCTCTTTCAGCTGCACGTGACAGTGGCGTTTTTTCATTGCTATCTTTTGGATCCGGGTCGACCTTGTCAGTGCCTAGAAGTAGCTCAACAATTGCCGTGTGGCCATTTTCAGCTCCATAGAATAGAGGCGTCCCCCCAAAACAATCTCTTTCATTTAAGTCCACCTCGGTGGTCCCAAGCAGTATCTCGAGAATTGCCACATGTCCATTTTCGGCTGCAAGTAATAGCGGAGTTCTTCCAAACTCATCCTTTCCATTCAAGTTAACCTTTCCGGTGCCAAGCAGCATCTCGAGAATTGCGGTATGCCCATTTTCGGCTGCAAGCAAGAGCGGAGTCTTCTCGTGTTTTGCCTTTGTATTAAAGTCAATCTTGCTAGCACTCAGCAATAACTCTACAACCTCTGTATGGCCTTGACTAGCTGCCCAGGATAGAGACGCCTGCTCGTTCTCATCCTTCGTATTAGGGTCGACAGGGCCAATACTGAGTAATATCTCAATGATATTCTTGTGGCCATTTTCGACCGCCCACCGTAGTGGCGTCCTCCCGGATATGTCCTTGCTATCTGGCCAGACACGTTGGTCCTTGAGTAATCTCTCAACCATGTTCTTGTGTCCAAACTCTGATGCAAATGATAGAGGCGTTCGGTGTTGTGCGTCCGCTGAATCCGGGAATGCTCCAGCCTGCAGCAATTCATCTACCACATCAATGCTCCCACATTGCACGGCCAATGACAATGCTGGCTTTGAACCTTCGTCTGGGTCTTTAAAGTCGGGATCTGCACCCAATTCCAGTAGTACGAGTACCACTTCAGGCCAGCCGTTCTTCGCTGATAAACATAGCGCCCTTCCTCTTTCTTCATTCGTTATTGGGGTTTGCAGAGTGAGGTGAAGTAAGGTTTCAGATAGACCATCTTCTATCGCCGATAGAAGTGTACGGCCATCGAAATGCTTAGTCGGATCTCCCACAATTTCTGCAATATCACTATAGCGTTTTCCTATTTCACTAACATTGGGGACCTTGGTGGATAATCGGTTGCAGTCACTCGAGAACGATTCAATACCACGGAGACCAAATTCACGCGTATGATCATCCCCCAATAGTGCCCATCGATACAACTCGCCGAGTGCAATTGCAGACCGTTCAGTATGATTGCTGAGGGCTGGTTGGTCTGTACTAGCGTTAGAGGGCCGAGGGTCGCAGCATATTCTCCATGCCCACTTTAGCACGGTTTCAGCCTGAACCCATAGATTTTGTTTTCGATGCTGATTTGCACTCTTCCTAGCAGCCGCTAAAGCACTTTCTACAGAGGATAGCGTTAGGATGGGTATAATTAGAGGTAAGACACATAATAATGCGTCTTCTCTTGGGCCGAGTTGATTTTCGGTAAATGATTTTGTCAGTTCAGACACCAAGTTATTCTGCAGGTGAAAGTGCCGCGCTTCTTGTTGAACATCTATATCGCCAAAATCTTCTACTATATTAAGAACACTCTTCGTAAAAGACCCAAAAACCTCCTGTGTACACAGGGACAAAAGAGAGCTATTGGTAGAAGCTGACCAGATGCTGACCTTCATTGGGTTGGAACCTTGTCTCTGTGACAGTTCAGTTGCATACCAACCAAAGAATCGAGCTGTGAGATTTAATTCTTGAGGCAGTCTACCCGTAAGTTCCTCATAGCTGTTGTCCTTTTTCGTATGAGCCCATATAGCGTTTGCGTTACTGGAGGTAAGAGAAAGCATCTTTTCTGTGATCTTTGGGGATTCGCCAGCGAGCCATATTTTTAAGTCGGCTTCAGCAATATTTCGGTTGGTTGAAACGATACGATACGCCGTGATTTCAGCCGCTTGTGAGAGTGTGAGTCGACTCTGCAAGTCCCTTATCTCAACTGCTGGGTCAGACTTCAAGGACCAAACCCACAGACCTAGAAGCCCTTCTAAATCGAGCTTATTTTGGACTCTCCAGGGGTTTCCCAAGTCATCGCGTCTCAATTGTAGATATAGATTATGCTTTCCCCGTGACTCCGTTAAACCTTTGTCCTCCCTGTAGGCGACGTCACAAGCAATTCCCCAGTATATAGACGTGGCAGATTCCCACTCCTTTCGGATTTTGGGGCTCTTTGAGAATATTGTGTTGACTACAGACTCGATGGCAAGAGTCAACCTCTTGGAATTCTCTCGAACCTCGACCATTTTGTCATTAAAGTATTCAGCAGAAACCACAGCTTTTGTGTGTGGAGTTGGCATCCGAGTCAATTGAGCGAGGCGACTTCGGTAAGCTAATAGTTTTCTAGCGACATTTGGGCCGTCAGAGATGGGGGGATGATCGAGTTTCATTCGGTCTGTTTTACTGGCAATACCAGAGAATCTCCAAAGGAAACTTCCCTGGTTATCTATTTTGCGATATTGCGGCTCAAGTGATGAAGTTTTTGATAAGGAATTCAAGTCTTTTTGAATATCTCCTCTGCCAACTCGTATAGCAAGCCAGTCAAGTTCGTGCCCAACAACCTCGTCTGGGCAACGATGGAGAAAATTATCTTCTGGTTTCAAGCGCTGCATGCGGAGCCCAGCCCGTATTGCGCTCATTATCATTGTCGCCCCAAGTTGTGCGATGGAGACGGCTGAATGAACACCTCTTAATCCAACAAATTGCAAGACAAAGCCGCATATGGTGGTTCCAACAGCTGCCCAAACCATAAATTTGGAGTTTTTCACCCAATCATCTGACCGGTTCTTCCTCGAGGTTATGTATTCGTTCAGTTTCCCATGATCACTACAGCAGAAGGGATCAAAGACTTGGTCTCCAAGGACCTGCCCTCCGGGCTGTACCCAGTATATGGATGATTGGGTTTTGGCTTCCTTCGCCGATTTCTTTCGAAACACCTGTTCCTGGGTGCTTTGGCCGATGAGAAAGGCGCACAGAAAGGTGCCACCGCACATTAAAACAGTTCCAATAATTGCCAAGGGACATGCGTATGACTCTGGCTGATTACCGTCTTTCTCCCAACGTAGTTGATATGTCACAACGGCAGCAAACGCTACAACGCCCGCTTGCAGGGCCAGGCCAGACAAGGCTACTATCCAGAAAACGGGTGGGGGTTGCCTTTTGATACCGACGTTGAGAGATAGATTCGGAGCAAATGCATCGGGCTCCACGTTCTTTTCAGCATCATGCTTGTCCTTATGCTCATCCTCCCATTCATTTTTGCCATTTTTGCTGCGGAGATAGTCCCGAAAGGTGTATATCCCAGCTGCCCCATCGAAATCTGGATTGACTGGGTCGTGAACAATTTCGAGAATCTTCGGACGTCCGAAAACTCTCACAATCCCGCCGTTATTATAGAGTTCACACACATCCCGACTTGTGGAAGAACATAGCTCAGCCTCTGCGTTTCCTCCTCCTTCTTGCGCCCTGCCGATAAAGGCACGCAAAGATGGGGTTCCACACACGCGAATAGCAGACACGACGGCCGTCAAAATGCCCATTGGTGCCATTGCAAATATAAAATAATCCAGCAAGGTAACACTTTCACTGAGATATTGTTTTGTGATCTGTTCACCGAAGAGGGACAGAATTGGAGCTAGGTCAGTAGCTAGGTTATTCGAGAAGTCATCCCAGCCGTCTGCGCGGACGATTGGGAAACTGAGAAGACACCAGAAACAAGCCGTGAAGAACATGCCTGAGACTGAATATTAAAAACTCAAATTGATAACATTCAAGATACTAGACTAAGAGGGTAGAGACTGGAACTGTGTACAATTTTTGAGCGGCGGTTCTTGATTTCTGTCTGATGACGTGGTGGACAACGAGAGGTAGACAAAAGCAAGCCACAGCGCTTAGGAGTGCATGCGGCAGGCAGATTCAACGCTAATTTCTGCCGCAGTTAGGAGAGAACATAACTAAACAAGCATAAATTATATACAAATAAGTTATGCAAGTTTTGTTCAAATTTCAATTATGTTTATTTACGTACTTATTCCTTATTAACACCCATTTGAAGATTTGGTGCTGCGCTGTTGATGGGGTGAAATACTTGGTCACAGTGGACAGAGCTGATGCCCACGTTAATGCTATTTCTCAATTGTGTTTTCCCACTGCGCCAACCCCCTCCGGACTCCTTCTGTCTCCATCGTCTCAAGCTCTATTTTACGCAGAAATGTGCCCAATACCATTTTGTAAGTTAGTGGGCCATTTCTTCGCGTAATAAAGATGCTTTCGACGAAGGGGATATCGCTAGCCCCTCCCTCAAGGATGTCCGCCATAAACTTGCCCCGTCTGAGGCCACAGCTTTAGCCGAACTTCGTCACGGAAGCTAGGAGTGACGTGGCAATGAACCGCAATGGTTTTTAATATTGGGTATGCAGCGCTGTCCCATACTTAGATGTGGTGACCCGTAATTGGTAAATATAGTAGGGCGATGTGGGAATCGGCTAGGAGACGGCTCAGCACTGGGGCACTAGTTGATTATAAATGTGGGCTCTGGAGATTATTGAATTGGTATTGAAGCATCTCAGATTTTCAGCAAGATCATCTAACACTCATTCAAAGCAAAATATACAAAGATGACGAGGCTCGGAAAACTCAAAGGCACTATCCCAATCTTGAATCCGAACCACCACCGCGACCATGGCACCTGCGCCAATATTACCAGTGCGCCTAGATGGGAGCAGCCACGATTAACTATAGACGGGCAAGGGTCCAAGAACTATCCCTTGCCTCGCGAGTCCTTTGAGGAAAGTCTCCGTCGGCTTGACATAGTAAATTGTGAACATGCCGCGTGCAAAAATCTCCGAATCACGCTTGAGAGTGTGGCTCCACCCTGCAAATGGCAAGAATTTCGATCATGGGCTTTGGTTGTAGTGTCCTGCTCTGTCAATCAGCCGCCTCGAGAGGTACTTCCTCAGGCATTGTGGGGCGCTGGCTACGAATGCTCCAGGCTCTACGGCCACTTTGTGGGTGGTGGGCCGAGCACTTGGCAAGAGTATCAAGACACTTATGATGACTGGTTCGGGATCTGGCAAGTAGCATATTGGGTGTCATCTTCACGCGGAGTTAATAACGGCGCAGAGATTCTCTTTTCGCGGGTTGAGCTTGATCAGTCGGAAGTTCGCAATGCTGTTAATAAACTATCCGAGTTTAAAGTCTGTCAGCGCCGCCTATGGAACTTTGTCTTGACTTGTGAAAGGAGACTGGTAGAGTCTCCAGAGATTGTCGCATTCATAGAGCCCAGGAGAAGGGTACTGGAGCGAGGGACTAAACACGATGACTGCACTCCCGAACAATGCTATTTTGACGACGACAACACCACCAAGGTTGAACAAGCCCACAAGTGCATGAATGGACAATGTGGCTATGAATACATATTCGATCTGAGCAAGAATAATGTCGAGGGGGACGCCTTCCAGTCCACGGCGTGGGGAATTTCTCAACTGTCTGAACACGAAGCACTCCCAATACCGAAGTGTGAACGATACATAGCCATCTCCCATGTATGGTCAGATGGGACAGGAGCTGGCTCAAAACGCCCGGGAAGAGTCAACGGATGCCTGGTGGACTTCTTCCGCCAATTCGCGGTCGATGAATCCAACCAGCCTCTTGGAATTTGGTGGGATACCACGTCCATACCCCTTGATCGAGAGCAAAGAGCACTGGCAATCGAAAGGATGCATCAAAACTACGAGAATGCACTCTTTACCATCGTCCATGATGAAGAGTTGGTCAATTTTGAGTGGAAAGATGATGGAAGCCCTTGTATTGCGCTTGTGCTTTCGACTTGGTTTTCTCGTGGCTGGACAGCGTTGGAGTTGCAGCGATCCCGATCCGTCAAAGTACTCTTTCGCAACCCAGATGCCAAAGATTCGAGCGACTCGGTCATCATGAAGGACCTCGACGAAGATATCCTCGCCGACGGTTTCATGTATGCAACCCACATCGCTCATCGCGCGGCCACGGAGGTGATTCAGAAAACTCGCTGGCTGGGCGAGTTCAAGGCGCTCCACAATGTTGTAGGTACGCTTAGATCGAGGTATACATCGTGGACCAGAGATCGTCTGATAATTGCAGGCCAGATGCTGAGCCTTGGCGGGATACGATCAGACTGGCCCAAGGATCGGGTCACAAGATGTGCATTGACAACCCACCCTGAAATCTGGCCGCAAGCTCTCCTTCATGGAAAGACGACGATGCGGAAGTTTGGGCCATGGTCATGGTGTCCAATTTCCTTTTTAGATCTCGAAGGGTCTCCAGTGAGAGAATGGTTAGAGGTTGACCAGGGACAGGTTGTGGGAAGCTGGATTGTTACTCCTGCAGACGCGGCGGAAATACACGAGGTAGCGTACTCACACGAATCCGTCAAATGGCGCATCGACTTTGCTCTTCAGAGCAGGGACAAGTGCTTACTCCTAGTCCCAACATCCACAAAGACGGCCAAACGGCGGAGCCTTTTGGTGGTAAATCTGGGCAGAAGAGGGGAAGAGAGACTTTGCCAATATGTTGGAACAGTCATTGCGAGTGTGAGCGGTCATCAATTCTATGAGACTATACGCCTGGGATCTGATGTGGAAGAGGAAGACTTGGAGAATGTCTTTAAAAAGGCCGAAAGATTAGGGAGCTTAAAGTTTGGATCTGAAATGCAAGAGGAAAACCTGGGGAATGTCCTGAAAGGGACCCAAAAACCAAGGAGGTTAAAGTTGCCATACGCACGACTATGCTGGCCAACCAAGGGACCTAGGACGAGTAAGAGTGTAGTCGGCTTAGGACTCTCAGATTGATAGAGTGTGTATCAGCTTAGGGCTAGTTCAATTTGACAGGCCTGCTTTCCTTCCGTTGATGTAACATGGAGCTTCAATGGTATTTGGTACGAAGTTGAGGACTGTCTACGATAGCGGGGTTGGGTTGTGAACGACTGGCGATTCTAGAATTGGGATTTGCCATAATTTTGAACGAATATGAGAGGTATCGTGCTTGATGAGGATAATACTGTATAAAATCTGCTGGCATCATCTGTGGAGTTTTGCCTTGACCCGTGAGAGGATGTGTTAGTACCCCGCTGCTACCCAGATTACTAAGGAATTGCTCCTTGTGCCAGTCTTTTGTTATGCCCCGCACAACAAACACACGATCATTCGCCTACTCTACTTGCAGAGCAGGGTTACATATATCTGCACCCTTTTGCTACTCTCAAAACATTCCTTTCTATTGAAGATGGATGATTCGGTTCAAATAAACCCAGAGCAGTTCCGCCTCATCTATGAAGAGGGCTTTAAAACGTGGGCCCGACTTTATCTCAATATTGTCAAGAACCCTAAACTTCCAACGCGTCATCTCGCTTTCCATGGAGCCTTAAAAAATCAGCCATTCTTCCCCAGAAATTTAAGCTTGGTAAGCGATAAAATAGGAGTGACTGCTAGGGGCTTCTCTCTTTGGGGATCTACGCGAGTGAAGTGTGACTGTGAGTTGCCTTCATTCCAACAACCAGTACAAATCAGAGTGGGCGTGAAAGCTCCGGTTTCACTGTCATTCTTTGATATCATCCATGATGAACTTTCTTACACCTCGTGGTTTGCAAGCAAGGACAACTATCTTGCGGTATTGATAATGGCTTGGGCATACATTCTATCCGCCCGTTGGGCCGAACTAATGCCTGGGTCCTGTTCCCTTGCATACACTCAAAGCCAGGCAATACAATTTGATGACGTGAAAGACCACCAGAACAGCCCTGATACGACCATTATTAACATTGGGGACTCGAGCCTGGAAGAAGCCAGATGGTGGGCTGCCATTTTGAGCCCAGGTCAGGGTTGGGAAGCCACCATCGCAGTTGAGCAAAAAAGGTTCTTTTCACCTTGGTCAATTCACCTCGAGTCACAGCGATGTTTTGCTCTCCTAAAAGCCATACCTGGCTCACTTTCAGAACATTCTGCAGCATCATCTTCAGATGCCATCAAATACCTCAAAAGATTCTGTGCAGGTCACAACATTATCGACCAGAGTCACGCAGCATTGGCTTCTGTTATTCTGCTTCCATCTGTGACTGGTCCTATCTTGCAACTACCAAGCCCAATAATTCTTGACTGGAGACGAGCACCGACTATTTCACCCCACTTTTTAGAAGAACAGCAGCAGCGTGATCCTATAGACACGGACTATGACTTAGATAAACTTTTGACGCTGGGTTGCAATATTCGGGGTATTCGATCTATGATGCTCAGCGTATTCTACAACCCGAACATTGAATGTAACGCCGTCAGCCCGTGGCTACAAGGCAGCTTGGCCGCAATAGCCCATTCGGCTGATGGAAACCCATCGACTATTGGGCGCATCTGTATGGAGCGGTCACCAAGAGTTGCATACCTGTGGCTCGGAAGCCTCATTCTAGGGCTACAGGATAAACTTCTGCAGGAAGTCCGATTTGGACAAATACCAGTAGACCTTCATTCCGCCGTATGGTCGAGAACGGTGCAGTCATTCATCCAAGAACCTTTATCCAACCCTCTTATGGTAAAAGGAAAGGTGTCACGTGCAGATGAGTGCCGTCTTCTCTTCCTATCTCGATCAAACCGGCATTCTCGAGTTCCAGTTTGTCAATGGAGACCGTTCGGTGCAACCAGCATTGAGGATACTGATATCGAAATTCGACTTCATCAGAATTGCGAGGAGCACGGTCTTCAGTATCGCGGTATCTCTTGGAAATGTGACTACGACGAATGGAAGTTTCAGCCATCTCAGGATGCTACTAGCCAAAACACCTCAGATGACATTCCCGTATCAGATATTGGCAATGCTAGTCAAATAGAGGTTTTCTATGAGGCTTTAGACCGAGAGAAAGAGGTCATTTCGGAAAATGCAACGCGGAACATCTTTGGTTGGCTACGCTTTGAAGGTCGGACGCGAGACGAGGCAGAGATATGGAAGCACGAGTGGTTCGACATATCTGACTCAGATGACGATGAAGATAATGAAGCCGAGGAGACAAACTCTAACTTGAAGAAGCTTCAGCCTCGAATAGAATCATGGATATCAGGTCTTGCGGCGGATTTCGGTACAGCAAGCAACACTTTGCCCCCAAGACAAGAAACATAAATTAAATAGAAAATAAAATGCATTATATTCAAGACACTAGAGACAATAATCGTGATGTTGAATGATTAAAGGGAGATGCATAGTCATGCAGACCTATGAGGACACATGCGTAGCAACTTCTGCAACACCCGAGGTTTTATCAACCACAACCCTGAACATCATGGAAACGTCCCTCGGACATGCTTGTTGAGGAAACTGATCAAAATTTTAAAGTAGATAAGGTTTCGGTTCGGCTACCGAGGCGGAGGCTTCACCATCAAGCATAAACCGAATAACCCTTGGGCCTGCATCAAAAAATCAAGAACTTCAGCAAGACAGGGAGAAGATATTCCATAAAACCTTTACTAGTGGCCATTATGACCCATTTTAGGACAGCCGTGAAGTGGAAAGTGGACCACCTGTGAGTTTTTGTGTGGAGAGGTGACCCCATTTTTGAACAACTCCGCCGTGACGGACATAATATCTCCGTCAGTTTTCGGATGCCGACTTATTGAAATCTTGTGAGTCGGAGTCTTCACCTCTCGAATGGCCGTTGCCAAGTCTTTCTTTCTCGATGAGTCGGCGTGTCGCGTGCCGTCCTCTTTGACATCTATCACCGAAGAGCGACGGCTGGATCAGTATATAGAGGCCCGATTGAACATTGATTTCACCACAATGTTGCAGTCGACAATTCTTTGGATCAAGTTCTTTAGTCTCCTGCAGTATCAATAATGATTATTCATGCATCTTCTATCAAGGCATTGGCCCTCCAGTCCTTGATTACTTGGGCCTCGGCGTCGTCAATTCTCTTCCGTGGTGGAACCATCATTGGCTGGGATGAATCCAACCAATCACTTCAAGTCACCCGCCACGGCTCGCTTCTCGTCACCAACGATCGGATCACTGCAATTTATGCCAAAGGTAAAGAACCGAACGACATCGCAAAAATAAAAGACATTGAAATCGTCGATGCCACAGACAAGATCATCACTCCAGGCTTCGTCGACACACATCGGCATGGATGGCATCTGGCTTGGAAGACGATAGCCGCTAACCAAACAATGTGGGAGTACTTTTACCACAAGTTCCCTCCTCATGTGACTCAAGTTTTCCGACCAGAGGATATATACATAGCCCAGCTCGTATCAATCTACGAAGCGCTCAACGCAGGCGTCACCACCTCAGTCGACCACGCGCATCAAACATGGAACAAGGCAAACGGAGAAGCAGGTCTTCGAGGATCCATCGACAGCGGTGCTAGAGTCTTTTTTGCCTACACGATAGGAAGTATGGGTTACAATATTACCTTGGAGCAACAGGCGCAAGACTTCAGAGAGTTGGCTCGTTCATACGACTTGACAAATTCACCTACAAGTCTTGGACTCGCAAGCGATGTGTGGGCTGCGCCGAACCTTGACCCGATACTTGATATTATCCGGTTAGTATGGCCCTAAAAAGGCCAAATGGAATACCCAAGTGATTTGAAAAACCTCTTCTAACTGAATAAAGCGATTTTGATCTGCCCGTCATAACCACACACCTTGTACACGGGCCGTATAGGCGTGAGTAAACTCCTTGAAGAACTCTGCGAAGCGCTCTCTCTTTTCATTCTTACCATGGTTTACTGACTATTTTCTCTCATATCAGTCGACAACAGACCCGAACACCTACATCGATTAGGACTGCTTAATACCTCTGTCCCAATCATCTTTTCCCACTCAAGTTTCCTTGACTTCCATAACTATCAGCTTCTCAAGGATACAAATCAGTACATATCCATCAATACCGAGGCCGAATTCTCCACCGGCCACACTAACCCCACGGCGCACCTTTTCCTGGACCAGTCCAGTCTGGGGATTGACGACACGATCAACGGCTCTGGCGACCTCCTTACCCAGGCTCGCATGTTTCTTCAATATGTCCGACAACTCCTCTTCACCCAAGTTCTCGACCGCTGGCAAGTCCCGTGGAACAACCCAATGTCCCCCAGCCAGGCATTCCTTCTTGCGACGCGAAATGGAGGTCTTGCTCTCCGACGACCGGATCTCGGCGTTATTGCTCCCGGTGCCAAGGCAGACATAGTTGTGTGGGATGGTGCCAGCCCGGCACTGTTGGGCTGGGTCGACCCAGTTGCTGCTGTCATTCTCCATGCCAGCGTTGCCGACATTGACCATGTGCTAGTGGACGGCGTGTTTAAGAAGCGTGACGGAAAGCTGACAGTCCCCGATTACGCGGATGTCAAGAAGAAGTTCCTGAAGAGCGCTCGGCGTATCCAGAAGGCAGCTCTGGAAGTTCCGAGGATTGAACCTGTAGTTGGAGAACCCTGGATCTCTGGTGCACATGTTGGGGAGGCTTTTCAAGTTGACGTGGTCCGAGGCGAAGGAACTGGGTATGGATCATCGTGGGTCTACGATGTAGATTACGATGAGTATCAACATGATGATTCCATCACACATGAGGAGCTGTAACTAGGTCAGGTTCTAGGTACTATGACATTGCACATCAGTGCAGTATCACTGATCAATGTCCAGTAATAAATGTTGTGATAGTCCAGATCTGAGGACAACTCGGGGCCTCCAACCTACAAGGACGTATATGGCGTTCTGTGGGTGAAGTGGGTGGAAGGGGTAGCGTACCGCAAGGCGTCTAGGTTTGTAGATAAAGATGTGCGGGAGAGCCATGACTTGGAGGATTTGCACTTGGTAATGGGCTAGCTTGATCATAATGAATGCCATAGATATCTTCACATGCCTGTATTAGCTATGGAAAGGCTAGCATTCTCCGCGGTAAAGTGATTAGAAACGCATGGAAAGTCATAAAACCCGATTTTCTATACAACCTGCCACACTTCTCGTGACTATTCAATTCGTGCTGTTCATTGCACACTAAGTCGCTCGAAGTGTGCCAGGAAGTCTTCCAAACCAAAACTTTCAACTACGATGTTCATGGTGACCTGGAACAAGCTTAGTGTCCTATTCATCCAAAGCTACTGTCCTTGTTGATTCGTGATTAGGTGGTAGGGGGTCAGTCACGCACGAGTACGTTTTGTTCGACCTAAAGAGCATACGTTAGCAATCAGTTGACTTTATGGATTTGACCAAAATAGATCAGATATCTGGGCTTCCGGAGAGAGTGAAGTTGGTGGGTTGCATGATGCTATGTTCTGCCCCGCTGGTAGGGGACTGGGCAGGCTTGAGGATTTGGAGTTATGACAACTTAACTCACGCTTTGATTTCGATTTTGATTTTGACTTGGCCCCCCTTTTTGGCGGAGAGATACAGATCCAAAGCGCCAAGGCATCCAAAAAGCCAAGGGGCGTCTTGTGGAATTGGTTTTGCTCACGTCGGGGCATGTTGAAAATGTGGGTGCGGTTTATAGAGCAGAAGATGACAAGATACCAAGTTGAAGGAAGTCTTGAGGTCAGTCACGCCCTTTTTATATTGAGTAGATAAGGCTCGCGAGCTCTGAATATCGGTAAAACTTCAGACTTCGGTGTCATGGATGGACACTACTCTTGTTGGTGATTGACAGCAAATGACCCGATCTTGATGGTTTAAGAGCACATCAACAACTTCGCCATAAGATAGCTTCTATCCCATGCGTGATTATCTGCAGACCGTAGTGATGGCTTGCCACGACGGCCTTTCTTGAGATTTTACGCATTGGCTAGCAAAGCGACCCTTACAAGCCAAAGAATGAATGATGGCTACGCAAGGCGCCGTTGCTCAATACAATCAGCGCTGATGGAGTGCAGAATCAGACTCCAGCCACTCAAATACCTACAATCCTAACTCATTTCTAAAAGGTAAGCCGTCCCTGAGGCTCTTGCTCTCGCCTCTATCACTGTATTTGGTCGTAGAAAATGTCGAATATGCCGTGATGCGAAGACGCAGATCTGCCTCGGATATCTCCATTGGCAGTCGCTGTTTCTTCAAAGGAGTTTTTATCGAGTGGGCGGCTTGGCAGCCAACCCTAATATAAGGTAGTTTGCATCATATCGAGAGTTGGTTTTTATTCTAGAAATACAATACAAGAAGAAGGTATTGTGGCGCGGTCATTCCACATTGTTGGGTTCAATCAAGACTTAAAATTGGGAAAACATGATCGAGTATCAAATGATAACCTTTTAGTTTGCGACTGTGACCTGCACCTAGAATGCTGCTTAATTTTGACTGTCAATTTTCAGAATGACAATACAATCAAAGGCCATTGCCTTTAGATTCATGCGCGGTAAAAAAAAACAAGTTGTAGGCTCAACCGGCTGATCCGGAGACCAGACCACAGAG
Source organism: Calonectria naviculata (assembly GCA_003031705.1). NCBI lineage: Eukaryota > Fungi > Ascomycota > Sordariomycetes > Hypocreales > Nectriaceae > Calonectria > Calonectria naviculata. The sequence goes on from NAGG01000413.1 coordinate 20,500, forward strand.
CCGGCATACAAATAGGGTTCAACAATAGGTTTAGCCGTGAAAATGTTTTCGCAATGGCTTTAGATGTTTCATTTTCAACCTGCTGTTTCAAACTAGCCAGAATAAGATAAATGCAACTCCAGAAGTTAAAGCGATGCCCTGTGGTCTGAGAAAGCTCCCAGCACTGCCCATCAATTCGTATCCTTTAACTGCAAAAAGTTCCGTTGTCCCGCTGACTGCGACGCTTTCGTTCGGAGAGTACTGGAACGACTCAAAATAAAAGTCTTTGCCAGTGGACAGACGGCTCTCATTCCTAGACAGTTCGTTTGTCATATTTGTCGGGTCCCACTGGTACTGTCCACCATCAGATACGGTTAGGTTTTTCTTTACTATGTAGCCTAAGGTGGTGCTGGCATTGTCGGCTATTTTGCCGTGGAAGATGATATCGAAATAATTGAATCCGGGATTTTTAACAGGGTTCCATTTGATCGTGATCGGGCTGGATAGGTCGAGCGTGTTGTTGAAATCAGGCTCCGTGAGGTGGACGAGCGTCACGCTCACGTCGGCCATGACTAGCGGGACGAAGGGAATACTCCCTAGGAGAAGTTTGACAAGGTGCATTGTGACTCGCGAAGTTGCGATATAGTTCCGATATGCTCAGCGGGGCATAGAGATCGACCACCGCGGAACGGAAAAGTTTGAATTTAAGACAACTGAAATCCTGGTGAGGGCAAAGTGTCGGGAATAGCGCCAAGACCGTTGGTGGGCAGAGCTGAGAGACGAACGACGCATGATGCAGGGGTTATAATGAGCATCCCACCAAAACGAGATTACCCCACCAAACGTTTCAATTATCCGAGCCAATGAAACGACGCAGTGTTAAATGGTCTTGTTTCCAATGTTGAAGGATCCACTGACGGCAGGGGTGCTGCTTCAGCCGCTCCTTGGGGCTTTGCTCAAACCAGTTCTTCCCGTGAGCATGATTTCTAAATCTGCGCCACAACTTTTGATCAGGAGTAGATCCAAAGGATCAATACTGATTTCAAGCTAATGACAAGGTCTGTCTGTGCTGCCAGAGGGCAAAGCTACAGTGTGTGTCGAGCCCTCTGAGGTCTCGCCTTCGGGGCGCTTTGGAGCGTGCCTTCGAGCGACAGCCGCTTGCCCAGCCAACCACGACCCAATTCGCATGTAGGTTAGAATAGGCCCATCAGGCACAATGCTGGGTAAATTACACCTCGCAGCATCGTAGCTGACAATTGATAGGGTCCATTGTATATCCAGATGACTCCCAGGTCAATAACACCTCCGAGCACTTCAGCCACTGGCCATCAAGTCTTTGGCACATCTCTTCAGACCTGGACCTCAATATTGGATTTTATAATGTCGAGTGTGACTTACCGGAGGCTTCTGCTCAGCCAGACGCTGATATGAGCGCCATCTTTCATGTCTCGCCCGAACTGACATGTTCGACACAGCCAAGTAGCTGCTCTCAGGCCTCTTTCGCATCGCCTCTTTCGCATCGATGCCTTTTTCTATTACACGCTCACCTCACCCGTCTGACTCTTCATCTACACATGAAACAACTCCGTTATCGTCTCTGGCCGACCACCCCATCGGCGATGCAGATATGCTCCGTCTCGACCTGCATCAGCAGGCCAACGAGCCGCCTCTCCCTCTGCAGCTATCAGCGCTGACACGGCGCCTGAACCTTCCCAAGCTCCAAATGGTATTAGTTCAAACTAAACGGAATCTCAACAATATCCTGTTGAAGGCGACATGACACTGTGGATTCCCAAGCTCTCGCAGCTGAACATGGAATTGCACCAACACATGCATTCTATACCCGCGATCGGCGCTTGGTAAAAGTTATGGACAAGCTCATCAGATAAGGATCCTGGCGCCGACAAGATAAAGCATAAAAGGACGTAGCCATTGATCGCACGTTTAAACTGTCACAACGCTGCACAGAAATCCTGAATCATGTCTTCCCACGGTTCAGAATCAGCAAAGGAGCCACTAGGCCGTCAGCGTGTTCCTTTCTTCTAGACGAGCCTTCTCAGCTGCTGGTTTTGTCCTGCTACCTGTCGCTGATCGAGTCATACAGAAAAATTCTGCTACACATCAAGACTTGCGCTGAACTGCGACTCAAAATGGACCCAAGCATGGCCGAGGACCACACTCCCATAAAAATCTCGGCTCTTGTTGTTGGGTCGTTTGAACTATCATCATCTTCATTGACGTAAGTTGTCATTTTTATGCACATTATGGAAACAATGATGGCGCGGGTTTCGCCGTCTGGTCAATTCAATGACGCCTCCTGAAGCTGATGCGGGGGGCACGAGTGACGGCACGGAGAGCATCGCTAAAGCGTCACTGGAGGCAATCAGGGCCAAGGAAGAGGCCACCTCAAAACTAATAGGCGCCGCGAGGGAGCTAGCGGTTGAGTGCGGCATTCTACAATATGGAACTCGTAGCAATAGTTCATTCAATCAATGGGGTCAGTTTAAGAGAATGAACAACAAGCCTTAGCTGGCGCATATGACCGAGGCCCATTAATTAGCCTTGGGTGTAAAGCAATGAATTGCACCAGAAACAGAGTGATCGTCTTTGTAAATTCGACCTTTCTGGTCTTGATCCCTTCCTTATTCTGAGCTGAATGAACTAATTGTTGAAAGTGGTTCCTAGCTGATGAAATACAGAACGCCGGCAACTTGTCTGAACCTCTATGTCATCTGGCCCCGATACTGAAATTCTATTTCTTGTTTCCAACATCTAGAAGCAGGGTGTTAGTACTTTGACATAAGAGATATACGATTGAAGCAGTTGGAAATAGTGGTATTGTTGATGGTCTGTAACTTACTGAATTGGAAGTGGATAATGTCTCCGTCTTGGACAACCTGGGGAAAAATAAAGTCAGCTACTGCAAAATCAGGAGGCGCCGGAGTACCTACATAACTCTTTCCTTCCTGGCGGTATTTTCCAGCAGCTTTAATTGGGCCCATAGACTTTCCGCCTTCGCAAAGATCGTGAAAGTCTTGGTATGCAACCACTTCAGCCTTGATGAATCCCCTCTCAAAGTCACTGTGGATAGCTCCGGCAGCTTGTGGTGCTAGGCATCCGCTGGGGATAGTCCAGCATCTGACTTCCTTCTCACCAGCTGAGTACAAATTAGCGCGAACGTCATCTTGAGGTGGCTGGTTATGAGCAAACCTGTAAAGTAGTACTGCAGGCCAAGCTTGTTGAATCCTTCAGTGATGATCTTCTCCAGCTTGGACTTGACCTTGCTCTCCTCGAGGAACTTGGCTTGTGCCTCTGGGTCATCCTTCATGCTGTAAAGCTTCTCTTCAAACTCGATAGAGAAGGGAATGATGTCCTTGGGAGTACCTCCGTGCTCGGTAACCCACTTGGCAATAAGCGGCAGGTACTTGCTCTTTTGTCTGAGGTAATCCTTCATGGTCAAGTTAACAAGGTAGATGGTTGGCTTTGTGGTGATTAGCTGAATCTTCTCGTTGATGAGTGCAATCTCGGCTGGGGTCCAGCTTCCATCTCTGACTGGCTGGTCCTTTTCCAATAGCTATTTCACAACTGTAAGCATATTTACAGGCCAGCCTTAGAAGGCAAGAAATCTTGGGCTTACTGCTCGGATCTTGGTTGTTGTTTCTGTGAAGAGAGGAAGCATCTTGTATTTGCCACCTGCCTTCTTGACAATCAACTCCTCGGCAACAATTGTCTTGTCCAGAATATCTAACCAGAGATTAGGTGAAGTTGATTCAATTGAAAGGGCAAAACAAACCGAGATCTTTCTTGCAAAGCTCGCTCTGGATAGTGTCTAGAATAGGCCCTGATTAATTTAGACACTTCAGAGGACTTCGATGAACTGACTCAAGTCTCGGACGGGATCAATCGAGTCATCGACATGCAAAACCTCATGGTTGTCGAATGCTCTGCCATTAGATTACAATTAGTGTGAAAGCGCGGTAGTTTTGAGACCAATGCCGTACCTGACAATGTGGAACATGCCATCAACAGCCTGGATATGCGACAAGAAGGCATTTCCAAGTCCCTCTCCCTGGGAAGCACCCTTGATCAGACCAGCAATGTCGGTCACTTGCAGATATGCGGGGTACGTGGAGGGTGGCTTCCAAACGTCACAAAGAAAGTCCTATATGTATTGGTTACTTCAACGTCCATTAAATATTGTTCCTGCGCAGGGTTCCAACTTACATATCGAGCATCGGGGACAGCACATCTCGCCTCGTTGGGCTCAATGGTACAGAAAGGGTAGTTCTCAGCAGCGGCGCTCTGCTCGGTCAAGAGATTGAACAGACTGGACTTCCCCACATTGGGCAGACCAACGCATCCCATCTTCAGGTTCTTTCGAACCCTTCCGAAAGCAACGACATTGTCCTTGACGGCTTCAACCTTCTTGGGAGGCATAGTGACTTTTCTGACCGCACGAAATATTTATGGAGATGTAAAATAAAAAAAAAACAATCCTTTGGTAAACTTTTTGGAAAGTGGCCTGATTATTTTAGGCCCACTTGGGGAAACGGACATGGGTACAGGGTCTACCCAGAGGTTGACTAAGCACCATTACTTTTCAGTGGATTTTTGGCAATCTAGAGGCTGGAAAAGCACGATCCAGAGGCTAGTTCATTTTGTCAACGATGCTATGGTCAAGCTGGCTGTGTGAAAGTACCAGTGTGGGAGGCGCACTGATGCAGAAGGAAGAGCCTAACAAATTTAGTGGATTGGAACGAAACCTAGCCTAGTATGGGTATTATTGCCGATTGGCCCAAAATTGTACCAAAAATAACAATGAGTATAAGGGAACAGTCTTTATGGTATGTAACAACTATTACCTTGTCTCAGTTTGTGCTCCATTTGATATGATTTGATATGGATTGAAGCAAGTGTTCAAGAACTTCTTCAACTTAGCTATATGGTAGGATTCTGATGCCCAATATTCAAGGATAGCAATTATTCCAGTCACTACATCGGTCCAGCCCACAAGATAGTAGATAATTCCTCCAGACTTTGCTGCCATTAAAATTAACAATGCTGAGCAGATTACTTCCCTCATTAGGGACTAGGTTCCATGGTGACGATGTTTCGAATGTTTGAGATGGATTGTATAGAAGCAACACGCCATGGCTTTTTCAACGAAGGCTGCGACGTGAGATGTTCTCCCATCCTCGCCTTCAAGATGGTGATGAATCGTCAGATACGCAAAGGGCCTTTACAACCAAGACTTGAGCTCCAATAGACGAGTATGGAAGTTGAATACCAACTCGTGCTTGTATTAAACTCGTGTCTCACCGAGGTAGGTCTCCCGCTTGGGTGATAGATAGATAAGCTCAAATTCATTCGGGTTGTCGGATACCTATCCTAGTATCAGTCACGGTAAACATTGTTGGATCGCATTTGTTTGTTTAGTTTCAGTTCTTGCGGGCTAAACGTCTTCAGTCAACTTTTCGGTAGAAGAGTCCTATCAATATAGTTGACGATCAATCACGATATTAAAAGAATCATAGTCTATTAAGAGGGAAATTTAGGGACTTCTAGCTGTGTTAGTAGAGGTTGTTAATAGCTTTGTGACATGGCGCCAACTTGATGACGCCGTAGCAAACCCATTGTTTTCCAAGGAAGGTCCTCGGTATATACCGAACAGGCCTTTTTCCATCTCCCCGAACGCTTCCCGGTTGGAACTTGTCCACCGGCTATTGTTTGAGAATACTTCGCTTCTCAGTTGCCCGACGGGGACTAGGACCACTTTAGGGAGCTTGTCGTTGAGGCGTAAGTGCTGTTACAGGAAAACTTAAACCCAGCCTCAAGCCGCGTAGGCATTTGCGGAACGGCTCAATCCTTGAAGACGTGGAACAATTAATCGATCATCTCTCACACTGGGTTTGGCCCTCAACAATGTAGCTTTTCGGTCTTCAAGTGGTGGTGGTGGTGCACCAAAGGTCTCTTCAGAGTGGATACTGGCATCTCGAAGCTACCAGAGACAGTAATCACTGTCATTATCGGGAAATGATTGGCGCAAATCTAGAACTAGGTTGACAGGTTGAAAAAGCAAGCAAAGTCATATTGGGCACCTTTGAAAGACCTAATGGGGGGGGTGGGGTTGCAAGGGTCGCTATAACGATGAATTGCTTTTTCAATAAGTGTGTGAACCCACTCACATGTTCAATGTAGAATCTGCTCGCCGCGGCTCCGAATCGTTTACTAATCCTGGGCTACACAGCACGGACTCCTACCACAATTTGCGGTGAGCAGCGACAGGCAAGCGTTCGAAGCGAGGGAGTTTGAAGCATGCAAATGGATGGGGCCATTCTGCATTTGCCATTATGGTCTACAAGATTTCCGCTTGATGCTAAAAATGAGTGCTGAGTACAATTGCCATCAAGTTGACAAATTAGACCCTTAATCGGTCTGGAGTTTTAGATTTGATCCGTATCATATCCTGGTTTATAAAATAAATACCTTTGCCAATTCCGAATTGCACGAGCATGTACCTGTGCTTGTATGTAATCCATTCACTTGTACGTCAATACTTGCCCAACAAATTTACTAGGATGCTGTACTGTGATCTTAATGATGGATTCTTGTTCAAAACACGTTTAGTACAAAAATAGAAGACCTGGGTTTGGGGACACATTGGTTGTGACTTCCGCCGGAGTTATTGAATGCATTTCAATCATTGCCTAATGCGGTAAATAATGAGATATCTCGTGTCTAAGTTTGAACTGGATAGCAGTGAAAGGGGTATTTGGCTCAATGGAATGGAAACAAAATGTATGAATCGTTTGCAATGTTTTACTTGATTTGATCCTATTCACTACTTTGATCCACAACAAATCTTTTATCTGACATGCAAAGACATCAAGTCTCGCTAACAATGCACTTGGCACGGTCTTCGATGTTTGTCGTTTCGTCTGTACTCATACATGTACTAATATCTCCCTCCCATCATGCAACGCTGGTTCCTCCCTAATCTCAAGACCTGCTTGGTCTCGATGTCGTGAATCGTCATTTTCGGGCGACTCAGAAGAAAAGTCAAAGTCTAAGAGGTATCATCGTCTAAAATCAGGCCGTTCCCAATGTCCAAACAAACGCCTTTAAAAAAACACAAGTGGCACCACGTCCAATGAATGGAAGAATATCAAACGCTCCGGTCGTAAATGGATGGATTATTTAAGCAGGCTGCCGACGTCGTTAAATTGAACCGAATTCAACAGTGGGGGCGGTGCTCCTCTATCGATTCTTCCCCAACCTGCTCCCCAAGCTGGGGGAGCCTGGTCCATGGCCATCGGGCCTGATGGAATGGCCGAGGAGAAGATTTCGTCGTCGCCGGTTGCTGAACTTCGGGTGCTCATTGCAATGTCGTTGGTACCTCCGCTGCTGGACTTGGGCTTGTGCCGTTTGCGCCAGAGCCTAGGTCGTCTCCTCATTCGTGATGCTTCTGCCACCATTTCAGGTGAAGTCATTATGCCCATGCGATCACCCTTGCGGCCCTTGTGAAAGGTGGAGAGTCTTGATCGAGGGTAGGCGAAGCCGGCGGGCTGGCCGCCGTGGAATGGGTTCCATGCTCGCATCTTGGGAGATCCAAGGCTAATGCTTCCATTGCAGCCGGCATTGTAGCTGGTCTTTGGCTCGCCCGAGAGTTCCTCCAGAGTCATGCCCTTGGTCTCGGGAATGAGGAGAGAAACCAAGGTACCGAAAAGCATAAATAGAGCGAAGAGCTGGAGCAGGCGGTTGATGTTTGGGGTACACTCCACACCCTTGCAATCTTCGTTGCTCCCATGCCGGATCAAGGGGATACTGACGCATTGAGCAATGATGGCGCCAATCTTACCCATGGCGGCGGACAAGCCATGGCCAGTGGATCGATATCGGGTGGGGAAGCATTCGCCGGGCACTATGAACGTCGTCGTATTGGGGCCAGCGTTGAAGAGAAACTGGCCAATAATGTAAAGAGCGAGCATTGCGCCATTGCTGAGGCTGTGGTAGGCAAATCCCAGGATGCAAAAGATAACGGTCAGCAACAAGAAGCCAATTACCTGCAATGGCTTCCGGCCAATGGTGTCAATGGTGAAGACGGCAAACCAGTAACCCGGAATAGAGCCGGCGCAGGTCAAGATGATCATCCCGACGGCTTGGTTGTGAAGCTTTTCGTAAAGATTGTGTCCATTTCCGTATCCAATAGCCCCAAGAACAATCGTATTATTTAGGCCAAGGCCATAAAAAGCAAGATCCTAATATGCAAATTAGCATTCGTGAAGGCAGTATGGCTGAGACGGGGACGCGTATCGTACCAGGAAGAACCACGACAGCGTGGTGCCCAGAAGCATTTTGAAATTCGGCCACTGGCGAAAGAAGGCAATGAGGTCGGCCCAGGAAGCGTGTGGAAGGTCGAGTGACGGGCCCGTCCTGCGCCTGCGTTCCTGTTGGGTCACGTCAACAGTACCCTTGGACTTGCTCGACACATAAGCCTTGATATCGGCATCGGCCTTTTCCACATCATGCTCGACGTCGAATGTGTATCGGGGCGTCTCGGGAATAGTGATTCGGTAATAGAGGGCGATGCAGGCAGGAATGGCTCCCACTCCGACAACAATGCGCCAAGCCCGATCGGCAGCAATGCGACAGTCGATGCCACAGGCACCCTCGTTAGGGATCCCGAGATATGCATCTTTAAAGGCAGTTGTAGTGATCAAAGCCACGATGGAAGCCACTAGCTGCCCGAGGCCCTGCATGGAGAAAACCGCCGCAACCATGGCACCGCGCCAACGTGTGGGAGCAAACCTAAGGCGCACGAGTCAGCTGAATCCGGATTTTTGAGCATTTGTCGGCGGCACGCCGCCAAACCCTAGTAGCGCCATAACGAATAACTTACTCGGAAGTGATTACGGAACTAAGCGGATAATCGCCTCCAATGCCTATGCCCTGTTGGCGAGTCAGAAGCTGAATCAAAAGGATTTTTTCTCTCCGAGTCTTCATACCATGATTACGCGCCAGAAAATCAACAGGCCCGTCGAGCCCATGGCCGGGCTCGATGAAACAATAGAGCAGCAGAGAGTAGCGAAGATAATAATAGCAAGCTCAACGCCGTACATACGTCGGCGTCCAAAAGCACTAGAGGATTTGACGTTAGCGCATGGGACAGGGGGGCCTGGACGAGGTTTCATAGACTCACTCGGCTAGCCGGCCAAACAGGAGCATGCCGATGACAATGCCTGCGCTGGTGGAGGCTTTCAGTGCCTGGTTTACAGAGTCGGGGAGATGGCCTCCATTTCCACCGAAGCCGTTCTTGGGATCCTTGTCACCCCAGAAGACGACTCCGAGAAGGCAAACGATCATGTTGATGGCAAAGATGTCGTAGGAGTCGAGGAAAAATCCGACGCCTGCGACTAGGACGGCTCGTACATCTAATTGAAAAAATACATATGTCAATATGCGATGCTGCGATGAAACAGTGACGGAGGCTTTGAAGGAGCAATGTCACTTACGGTATAAGCCAAATGGGACCTTGTCAATTTCGCTCAAGGCCAAGCGGCGTCGGAGGTTTGGGTCCGCGATGTGTGAATAGTCGTTCCAAAAATTGTGAAAGGCATTGTTTCCACCGTATGTGCGGTCGACATACTCGCGAGGCAAAGGGTCTGCCGGCGGGGGCAGCATTTCGTCGTCGTGATCGGGCATGGTGATTCTTATGGGAAGCGGGGAGCGTGAGAAGAGAGCCTCGTCGGCGACGACATGGATCGGGCAGGGCTAGGCAAGCGATGCCTCTACACGATGTCGTCGTGGGTGAGAACCGAGGAGGGAGAAGAATTAGGCTGAGCGCACAGAATACATCGAGGTGGTGGTGAAACAACTGGTGCCGTCAGTTTTAGGTGACAGGCCGGAGGAGCCCTGTCGTGGTGGAGCGCAAGCGTCGTTTGGCTGTCTTGACGTGACTAATGAACGGGCCCTGAGCCTGGGCTTGATGACTCGAACGTCTCGGGGGGCGAAAAAAAAAAAGAGGCCGAAGGAGAGGCGGCGACCAAGGGAGACCGGGAGAGGAGCGAAAAAATTGCAGCGCAGATGGCGATATATCGCAGTCAATGGTGGTTTGCTGAGAAGGAATGGGCGTGGTACAGCGGGGCGAGAGAGCAAACTGCTGGGCTCTGGGAGTAGGCGACGACGACAGCGACGAAGGGGGAAGGCGACGGGTGGAATTAAGGCGCAAGGTGGGCGAGTGAGCGGATGGGTGTGATGGGTGAGATCGGATCGACGTTGTTCTGTCGTCGTTGTCGTCGAGGAAGCAGTAGGGAAGGGCGCGGATCGCAAGGTTGTGACGGAGTTGCGACGGCGATGGTGGAGGGTGGGAACGGCGTGGGTTTTGTTCTTCCTCCAGGCGCGACCCGACGGGGGGCACAGGAACAAGGTACGACAGGAACCGGCCCAGGCCTTAGAAGGTAGCTAAACGAGGAGAGCGATGAGGGGAGCCTTGGCCCATGTCCAGCACGAGAGACGGGGATACATCCACTTCCGCGACCCTAAAAAAGACGAGACAAGGCAAAGACAAGAACGACGAGCGAGAGGGAATGGGGATGGGGGAGGCATCGAGGTGCTGTGTGGAGCCTGGGTGGAGGGCCTCAGTGGAGGGGGTGTCCCCAGGGTGCCCCCCAGGGTGCCTTGGGAGCGAGGGTTTAGCGGGAGCAACCCACTGTAGGGGAGTAGGGGATCCAGTCGGAGCCACTGGAAGCCAAGGAAGAAGCCCACTAGAAGAAAAACCCACTCTGCCCACCTCCTGGATTGGGCGTAGCAGCAGCAGGGATCTGCAACAGGCAGGTACATGCAATTGGCAGCACGTCGCCGTGGGAGAGCGAAGTACCCCCTCTGGGGCAGGCCGGGATGTACCAACCAGGTCGGTCCTAAGCAACTTTGGCCGCGCACGTCTTTGTTTCCGCGCATCGTCTCGTCGCGGTACAATAGTCGAGTGCGCCGGCGGGCCCCCCTTCGCCAACTCTCGGTCCTCCAAGTAGAAAAAGTAGTCGCACGAAAATGTTGCTAATTACCCAATGGGATTGCCTTGATCCGGGTGTGCGCCGGGCTGATTACCATTGCACCTTGCCTAATCAATCTCGCAGCTGCATCTGGGGAGCCGTCAAAATTCAAAAAGAGAAAAAGAAGCAGGAAAAAGAAAGCAGTGCAGTAAAAAAAAGTATTGAAACGCCTCCGTTCCAAAGCTTCTCCCCGAGCAGACGCCCTCCCGCTCCAGACACCGGCGACCTGACTGGCTGGACGGGCCGCCATCGTCGTGTGTCCGCCAAGCCTCTGACGCCAGCGGCCTCTGTGGGAGGGCGCCCAGATGTCTGTCCCAACGCCCACCCCACCCGCTACCAGCAAAGTGAGAGGTCTTAGTTGGCGGCGATGGATAGCTTTTTTTTTCTTGTCCGTCCTAAAACTCTGCTCATTAAACCACGGGCTTCGGGCCATGTTCCAGAAGACTTCTACCTTTCGTCCCATTCCGGGCCCTGGAATCCACGACACCGAGGGAATGCTGGCATGGCCAGGTGATGATTACAACACCATGACAAAGGTGTTTTGAGTTGACATAGAGCCCTCGCATCCCGGACGAGTTGACTGAACTAGGGACAGTGCAACACCATAGTGCCCATAGTGCCCATAGTGCTCATAGTGCTGTAGGTAGTATGTAGGGCGCAACCGGACGTGCACACATGCGGCACCCTTGCCTTGGACGTTGCACTCTGGGTCGGGTCTGGGAAACCAGTCGCCACTCGCTGCCCCGGCTCGCTGCCTAGTGGTTCGTCGCCTGGAGCACGCCTGCCCACGGATCGCTGGAGGTGCCTGCTCCGTACCGGTTTGGGTGTTCCTCCAGCCCATAATTATTTTTTTCTGTGGACCTTCCAGAAGCGTGCGGCCAGATTCGTCTCCTCTTCCACCTGGGCTTCCATGCAGCACCCGCTCCGTCACATCTCACAGCACACGGCTTCCGTCGTGCGTTGCACTTGGTCGTCACACATCACACATCGCCACTCGCTATGCCGCGCACTTACTTGGTTCCAGTCGCTCGTCTGCTGCAGATCTGCCCGAACACGAACATGGCCTGGCACCACTAATAAATTGCCCGTCCACCAATCGTGCGCCGCCATCGTACATTTGCCAGACGGGCAATCGCCTAATTGATGCCGGCAGTTCGCTTGGATGCCTTCTGCTGCCACGGCAGTACTGTCTGTCTGCATCTGCGCAATTCATGCGACCGTGTCACGTCACTATTCGATCCGGCCTCTCTAGCCTCTCCAGCCTGTGTACTACCAACTAGTCAACCGTCTATTTGCGTGTCCCCCCTCATCCTGGCCTCGTCTGGGCCTGGCCTGGGCGGGTACGTACCGTTATCAATATGTAATCAGCGCCGTGCACCAAAACACCACTTCATTACGTACAGCCAAGCATTCTCGATTGCTGTACGTAAAAGTTGGAATCCCTCACGACCCGAGCCTCACTCGCATCGCATCATTTTCGTCATGATCCCCCTCCTCTTGCATGTGTCCCATCCTGTCCTGCACTTGCACTTTGTTTACGACTGAGCAACCGAATGGCGCCAGGGCCACACGTGTGACGCTGCACTGCATCAAAACAACACCACACAGTCCGTCCTCTCGTGCCTGTGTGGCCCCCTCATCTTCACCTGAAGCAACCGCATCCCGGCCGAGCTGGATCGTGCCCGCCTGGTCGGTCGCCTGTTTTCTCGGATCGAGCACACCTGGCCCGGTGCCATCTGCGCGCAAGCTGCGCCATGTCCGGTGAAACGCCCCTACTAGTCCGTCCGGGCCCTGGCCCAGGAGGTGAGCCGTCCCTCTCAAATCAAATAAACTTGCTAGCTCGCGATGGCCTCGGGCTCCATTCAGCTGGTCGTCTGGGCCCCACCCGGTCAATCTTTCTACGCTGCTTCTAGTCCGTCTCCGAGGTGGACGATGAACGTGGTGCGTTGCGATGGACCACGTTGGCCGGGTCCCGCAGCCCAGCCCAGCATCACCAGCGGACGATCCTTGCCCTCACCGGCCGAGTACTGTCTTGCTCACCATGCAGGTCATGAGGCGACTCCTCACCGTGATGTGATTGCGATACCCTTTTGTCCCCCAGCGCCGTCCCATCTGGTACACGTGCCCAACCCGACCGTTTTCCGGCCGGGCGACATGGGCATGGGGGATACAGCCATGGTTTCGGGACGCATCCTTACCAAGAGACATGCTCCGTACAGCGTCGTTTCGCCTGCCTTGTTGAGGAATGCCTCTTCTGGGCGTCCGAGAATGGCTTCGGTCTCAGCAGCGCGGCTGGTCTCTCTTTCTCTTATTTTTTGCTTTTTTTCTCTCACTTGGAGGCGTCGGGCTTGCACAAGGGGAAGCCTCTGATCCAAAACACAGCCAATCGGCCGTCCACGTGTACGCCCCTGTTCTGGATCCTCTTCCCCACACGCAGGCTCAACTTGCTCTCCTCTCCAAGGCCATTGCAGATCTGGTTGTTTTTCCGGTGCCGCAGCGAATCTTTGCGAACCCCGACGTTTCACGGTCAATAGTCACCCGCCCTGTGCATGAACCAAGACCGCTGGCCGTTATTATGCCCCCCTCCAGAGCCCAACGCTATCGGTCCGCCGCGCTAGGGGACGCGACCACCAGACCAGACCAAACCAACAGGTCGCAAATTAATTATCACATCGCGCCGCGTCCACAAGCGACCAAATTCTTCACGCCAACAGACGTTAACGTCGTGGGTCGGACATGACCGCAGCGCACCAGCCCCGTCTCGCCCGTTGCTGACAGACGTCAAACCGCCCAGACGGGATGCATGCTGCTCTTTCGAAACGCTCACGCACCCACCAAAAGCCTCTCGTTGGCCTCTGCTTGCACGTGCATCCCACCCTCTTCTCCTTGCTTTCTCCTCTCACCTCGTCTCGTCTCGCCCTCTGCCTCGCCGCCTTGGCGCTTGTGAGTTTTTGCAATGGTCCATCTTTTTGATGCAACACAAAACTGCCCGAGTTACGCGGCCTGTTCCCAGCGCATTGAGCACCAGCCCCACGGCCGCCCTATGTATCCATCCTCCCACATGTCCCTCACCGCGATAACGCCTTGATTGGGTACCCTCGCTCTCTTTTGCAGCTGTCAACCATGCCTGGGTCGCCAAATATGGCCTTTGGGCTAAATAGCCTTTTTTTTTCCTCCAGCTCCCACGCATCTTGCAGCGATACCCTGGGAAATCTGCGTATCCATTCTGAGCGGAGTTCCGATTGACCCGGGAAAATACGCACGCGACACAAGATTTGCCTGTGCTGGCTCATCAAACCTCCATATCTGACGACGGCATCAGCGAGTAAGAACCTTGACGGTGGACTACGCCTTTTGTTTACATCTTACGCCTCTCTTCATTTCCGTGACCTCATCTAAGATTCAATCTTAGCTCAGATCATCCCCAAGGCAGGGAGGGGCCCAATCAGCACCAACTGTGAACGTGACAAACAGGACGTGACAAACAAAAAGCGGGAATTAACGCCCAGACACCGAAGCCGATACCGATGTCAACGGCTAGAGGGCTGCGGCTCTCAGTGTCTGTAAACAGCAAAGCTTCCCCACGTTGCCAGGAACCGCGTGGTATATAATGATCTTCATCGCGTGCAACTGCTTCATTAGGTAGAGCGCCATCGAAGGGAAGTTTATCCGATGGACCAAGCCATCGTCCCCTCCCGTTCGCCATGGCCCTGGGCTAGATTTTGGTTCAACTAATTGATCTGAGTGAGGCCAGGTTTAAGTTTGCTCACTTACTCGTTGGGGTATGGCAAGAGGGAGGGAGCGTAGAAAACATCACCCCGACCTTAAAACACCTATAATACGAGAAGTTTAACTGACTGCTACGTTACCGTAGCATGGACCAACTCAAATCCATCTACCGACCACCCCGGGATTCACAATCCGCGCATATGGTGATCCCGCCGCCTGATTGGGCTGAGTATCTCGGTATAATTTCATCCTCTTTCTCACGTTGTAAGCGATCATTGGCAAAAGTGCTGTTTTCGGCGACCGACAACATTTCAGCCGCAACTAGCTAGCCAAGGTGGCGAACAACCCAATAGCCCAGCATACGCCGCATTCGCCGCATTCCACGAGAGCCCCTATAGCTAAAGCTGAAACCAATACCCAAGCGTACCTGGCGAACTAGGCGTCTGCGGGTATGCACAGCCATACACCCTCTCTGGCGTCCTAAAATGCCCGATAACTCAAAGTTCCTCTGCGAGCCGACTTGCCGAAGCACCTGGACATTTCCATGGCTCTGTGTGCCTCCAGTGACATTTCCCTAATGCAGGACTAATGCGGCAGGCCAGATTGGGCAATAAAGCTCACTCACGTCGAACAATGCATGGTACGATGCATAAATCCAAACGGTATCAGGTTGCCTATTTTATTATGTTTCTATTTATTTGGGTGTTCCCGTCATCTATACGTATATATCAATCCGACATGGCGGCTGAAGGCGAAATTTAAGGGGAGTTTTTGATATTTGGATAAAAATTAATCTAAAACCGCTGCTGAGCTAATCATGGTTGCTGGTGTGGTACATTGCTCGTAATTCATAATTTGCCCCTACCAACTCAAAATTTACCCCATTGAAGGTCTGAGAGCCAGGGTGCTTTTACCTTTCTGCCCCATCATATAAGGCGTAGGGCGGAGGTTTACTATCGCTCTGGGCGCGCTCTGTGTGGAGCGTCGTCTAATACCACCTGTTTTAGTAATTCATCTGTGCGTCACGCCGGAATTGAAAACTCACATCAAACGGCGAGCCTGCGACGGGTGAGTCGATGGTATCCGTCGTAGTCATGATTTGGAGAGGGATGGTCAGAGATAGAGGCTTCCCGTGGGCGCCTACCGCCAACGAGACGGAGATGGCATAAGTTCGAGAAATAAAGCATGAATGAAACGTAGGGAGAAATATCTTCTTGTTTGAAGCAGGCAACGTAAACGGCACGGCCAATGTGGCCTGGTACCTTGCAGGACCAATGTCGGCGGTGCCATCGCTGCCGAAGGTCCGGAAAGATGCGACTGTGGGGGATTCAGAGTCGAGAGTTTCTTCTCGGCTAAGAGAAGGTCTTCCAGAGCTTCTAGTTGACGAACAAGGGTGTTTTGCAGTCCAATTTAGCCGCCCCGAATGATCCTTGACAACCTTGGTTGATATTGAGTACGGCACCACGGGACAGGGGAGAAGATGGTTCTCCGAGTCCCCGTGGCCGGGGAGCGTGTTGATGGGTGCGATGGAATAGTGAGTTACCGAGGCAATTTTGGCCGTTGCCGAGTAGACGTCCGGAAGATGCATATCCGTCGATGTCGGGATGAACTCAAGATTGACGCTAAGCGAGGACGGCGTTGAACGAAGGGTGTGCACTGAAACCTCGACGGGATGGGGTTGAACGGCCCAGGCTCTCAGAGTGCCAATTGGAGCATAAATCGGGTTCTTGTGAATCTTCTTGGTCTGGGACATGCGATATACCCCGTCTTCCGGGCTAACATGGAGTGGAGGCTCCTCTAGAACCAGAGGTATCACCCTCAGCCGGTGACGACTCGATATTGGATGAACCTTGCCAGAGTCTCTCTTCTTTGGATTTATCTGGGCCTGAATAAAGTATTCGATTTTTGCCATCTCTGATGAATGGTCATCTCCCTCCCAGTGGCCCATCGTCGGGGGCAGTTGCAGATGTTGGTCTTGGACCACATTACTGCATTTGTGCTTGCAGGCGGCCGTACCAAGTTGACGAGGGATGACAAAATCAAACGCAAAGTTGTATGTTCGGCCGGCTTCGAATGTTCTGGATTCTGGAAGGGTGGTGTGGGGAATCGGCATAGTCAGTCGCAGAAAGGTGTGAGGTGTTGGTTGTCTCGTGGGGCTAAACATGTCGAGCCGGGTGCAGGACGTTCCATTGAAGGTTATCTCGAACGTGTCGAAGGGCACATTTCGGGTAGTCTCAACTCTGACATTACCCGAAATTGTCGATCCGCTGGTGTAAATCTTGGACTCGAAGTGATGGTCAATGCCGACTTGGATGCGGGAATCCTGGTTGCCTCGAGATCCGAGCCATCCGGATGGAGCCTTGACGGTTGCCTTCATTACCATGTTCAGGTGGCAATTAAAAATCGTATTTTGTTTGTTTTTATTTTCTCTCTTGCAGACAAAACAGATAGTTGCACAACCATGCTTTTGAGGGATCGATGCACTTCACTTTTCTAGAAATTTACAGTGGGTACAGGGTACGCGACGCCCATTGCTAGTCATGACATTGACAAGAGCCCATCCCTTGTTAAAACGCCTGTTTTCAGGCTGTCGAGAGTGGGGGTCTACATTGTATTATGAAAGAGAAACCAGTATAAGAGGCATGGCGGGATAAAATGGCCAAAAGTCGTGACAAATGTCTGGGGAGAGCCGCAACAGGCTTGGCAGTTCTGGCTGGGGACGTCTCCAGACTATTGGCCTCGATCCATCAACCCGTCAACCGTGCCAAGCTGATTGGCCTGCCGCTCAGACTTGGGGCAATCCATTTTGCTCACGACCCTGATCGCCCATGCCTCCCGTCTGCGAGTTTAAGCACATGCCCTACCCTAACCTTGCCAAGCCCCGTCAATAGGGCGCGATGACAAGGTGAGCGCGGCCAATCGGAAGCGGTCCCGACACGTCGGCGAAGCGAGACCGGCCAGCCATGCCGCAGCTAGCAGATCACATCGTTCGTTGACGGGGAGTGGGCAGCATTCTTTCTCGACCTGCTACATTCTTCCAGTGAATAATTTGGCTCCCGGGAAGGGCAAAGGTCTGCATTGGGGGTTTATGTTATGCGCGCGGAGCACCCTGATTCGACCGCGCCAAGCCCAGCACTAAAGTTGTTCCCCATTACACTGTGCCCGCTGGACAAGACATGGCGTCCGGCCATGTCCCTGACGGCGGCGAACCCCTGGACTTCGCTTTCCCAAACTCTCTGAATGACGAGCTTGGCTTCCTGTCCGATGGCCAGATTTCCACTGATTATGCCCTTGGCACGGGACCCGGCGGCCTGGAGGATTGGTTGATGACGGCCGACACATCCACCTCCACCTTTGACACCGGCATCGTGGGTCAGCGTGGCCCAGGCGTTGATGAGGTCCCTCAGCCGAGCAGCATCCAGGATGCACCCCAGCCGTCGTCCGGCCCTGCATGGTGGGCCAGCGACTCGTTCATCATCCCGACCAATCCTGAGAACCCTCTCGGTGAGGCCCCTGCCGCTCCGACCCCCCTCCTCCCGCGGCCGGCGACTGCGGCCCAGCCGCCGGTGACCCCCGCCGCTCCGACCAAGTCGGCGCCGCGGTTCAGCAGGGAGTCGGTCCGCATCTTGAAGAAGTGGCTCTCGGATAATGGCAACCACCCGTATGCGAATGAGGCTGAGAAGCGGATGCTGGAGCAGCAGACGGGCCTGAACAGGACCCAGATCGCGAATTGGCTTGCCAATGCCCGCCGTCGTGGTAAAGTTCCCTCCTCACGAGCATCCTCATCTAAGCCCATAGATGTGCCACGGAGGCCAGCTACACCAGCGGTATCATCTCGGATGGATCCGCTTCAACGATGGGTCGACTCGCCGCCTGAACATGAACCCGCGAGTGCCAGTGCGATTGCCCGGGCCGTGGCTTCTACCTCAAGCCTAGAACCTAGTAAGTGTCAAAGAAAACAGACGGAATAATGTCATGTCGGATGCTTGGGATATATGAATATCATCTGAAGTCTAACACAAGCCTTAGGACCCGAAAACTTCAACAGTCCCGACCTGGCCCGGGATGGATCCGAGAAGTCTCTCTATCACATCTCTGATGCAACAAGTGTTGATTCATCATGTTCAAGTGGCGGTTCTTTTGCATCTGCCACCTCTCATTTGAGTCGAGAATCAATAGGCGCTTTGAAGCCGTTTTCCCGTCCTCGTTCACGCCGTCGCAGACGTGGTCTCAAATCCAATGACTGGAGGACATCACTTGACGTTCCCCGAAAGACCTACCAGTGTACATTCTGTACCGAAACGTTTAGTGCAAAGCACGATTGGCAGCGTCACGAGCGCGCATTGCATCTACCTCTTGAGAGATGGGTCTGCGCGCCGGAAGGCCCTTCTATTAAAAGTCGGGACGATGGCGGCGCACTTTGCAGCTTTTGTGGTGAAGCTAACCCAGATGATGCCCATATTCAAAGCCACAATTATAAAATATGCCAAGAAAGGACTATAAACTGGAGAACCTTTAATAGGAAAGACCATCTTAACCAACATCTGCGCCTAGTCCACAACGTCAAGTTTTCAGATCACCTGATGAAGAAGTGGAAAGTTCCCATGCCTCAGATCAAATCTCAATGTGGGTTCTGCGAGTCTCCGCTAGAGACATGGGATGATCGGGTACAGCACCTCTCAGATCACTTTAAATTTGGAAAGACTATGGCCGACTGGAAGGGTGGTTGGGGATTTGAGCCTCACATTGAGGGGCTCGTTGAAAACTCAATACCGCCATGTATGACTCCCTTGTTTTCTCTGATATTTGCTCCCAGCTAATTCTGACATCTCGAAATAGATTTTATAGAAACAGAAAGAAACAGCCCATTTCCTTTTGAAGGAAGCCGAGCCCTCGCTGAGACTCCGCGAAGTGCATACGAACTCATCAAATTGGAGTTGGCTTATTTTATGCAAAGGCACTTCAATGCCCATGGGAAAATGCCTACTCAGGATGAGATGCAGTTAGAGGCTTGCCGCATCATCCTATCCTCTGAAGCTGCATATCAGCAAGACTCTTCATCCTCATCCTCTTGGTTGCAGGATCTGATTTTCTCAGACGAGAGCATCTTTCAAAAAGCCAAATTTGGTCCACCACGATCCCCGGCAGAGAGCAGGCTGTTTTCCATAAAGATCACTGGTGTCAATAGTTTATTTGAAGGCTGCTCCTTTGAGTCCCAACTACACGATTTTGCACAGAGCCAACAAATATTAGACCTAGAGATTACGGAGAGTACCCTTAAAGAAGAAGCATGCTTCATTGTTGGGCGCATGGAGGAAGTATCAAAAACACCATCGGACTTCATCGCAACCTGGCTTGTCAAGCTTATCCATTCGTCCAAAGCATGGCTCCTGGGATTCTGCTCTCGTGCCAACATCACCTTCACATGCGGTTCTCAGAATCTGGAACAAATCAGCAATGCAAACCTCACCATACAAGACTACACGAATCTAGAACAAGAGATGGTGAGGTATATCTCTGCCCAGCGAGCGATGGAGATTGAGCCGACGGACGAGGATCTTCGACGACAGGCGCGCCTTATTGTTTACCAATCGGACACTGTCTTTGGTGAAACCGCTGCTGATGATGGTTACTGGTTATACTCTTTTAAACGTCGACATTCGCCTGCCACGAGCCCCTCAGGGCCCCCAGTTTTGACTTCTGAAGCACAGGACTCGTCGTCGATACCTGCTGCCTTGTCACTGTATCCGTTGTCTACCAACCCTACAAACGATGACCTCGGCCATATCGGAACCTCAGCACAGAAGGAGGATGATCATTCAATATTAGAGGCCCAATCCGTTGTCATCAAGGCTGGAAGCTTCTTTCTCAGTGACCCCAACTTTTATAGATGGATAACCGAGGAGCTGGCTCGCTGGGTCAAAGGAACTATGTCGCCTCACAACCCAAATGCTCACGTCCCAACAGATGCTGAAATTCAGCACTATGCCAGATGGATTACGTATAATGAGTAAGTGGGCTGCCTTCGAATTGATCATCATGACACTAATTGCTGTAGTGGTGATCCCTTGAACCAAACCATCGCGGAGAATGAACACTGGCTGAAGGTTTTCAAAGCTGAAATGGGAATCCCTGAGAATTAAACATTAGACTACACGACGACTGGATCGCGGTATATAGAAACGAAAAAGTATTTACAGGTTATTTGGACATATGTATATTAGAGAGAAGCTGTGGAGCTGATGTGACTAACATGGTGGATCTCGGAAGGGCTCCCGATGCTGGCTGGGTTGACCCGCTTGTAGGATGTCGAGTTGAAGTTGGTACTGCCATGATGATAGAAGCAACATTTGAAATGTTACGATCCCAGAAATGTACATATGATATCAACGAGAGGAGCGGAAAATTATGACATCAAAAACAAAATTCCGACCGTTTCACTCGTCTGTTATCTTCAGATTTCGGGTCCCAGAACCAAGTGTTCGGTGTCGACACTCCCTTGGAATTCACTTCCCACACCCCTGTTTTGACCATCTCTGTCCAGTGCTTCAACATCCTCGCGAGCGATATATTCCCCAGAATCTTCCCCCATGGCCGTGGCTTGTCCCATCTGACTGTGTCAGCAAGGCCTTCAGCAGTGATAACATTTGTGTGGTCTCCAGTTGGACATGGTGGACCCGTATACTCCACATAAAGTCCCGGCCACCCAGAAACCATCCACCGATTTCGATAACCGCACTCGTGTCCTAGCTGCATGTACGGACCCAAGTAAGATCGATCATTGTTGTCTACTAGTGCAGGAGCGGGGCACACTAAGTTGGGTAGCAGCAAGGATTGGATTTCATCCTCATATTCGTCGTCCACGGATTGGAGGCGCAGGCTGTTAGGATCTTCGGCACCATAAATATTGGCAAGGGATTCAGGAGTAAAGGTTGTGATACCAGGCGCAACGTAAGTAAAGGAAGGTCGTTTGGCAGCACAAAGGAACGCCTTTGTGAAAGAGCTCATGTTGAACTGGTCTACCAAATCCTTGGGTAGAGGGTCTTGAAGAGGTAGTCTGACTGATTCTTCTGGGAGAAGCTCTTGAATTGTTGCAAGAAGTAGTTCCCACTGACTGACTGCATCATCGAGATCCGCTTGCATCCATGAATGCATTAATATCGGATGTTCTTCATCGAATTTGTCCTCTGGGGCCCAGTAAAATCTTTCAATCTCCCACATGTCCAGAGCATTTGTCAAGACTACTTCGAGTGAAATCCACTCTTCATCTGGGGGAAACATTCCATCAGAGCCCCATTCGAACCGCCAGCCACCGTAGATAACAAGGCACGTATCCAGATCAAACCAAATCCCAGAGTCCATATTGTAATCTGCATCTTGTTCTGGGTACAGCAGTATAACTGTTCGGTCATTGCGCATCCAGTCCTCCACGATTCCAATGTTATCAAAGCCCTCTGGTATGGGTTGCTTGTGCTCGGGCGTGAGAGGAATTTTATCTGGCTGGTATCTGTTGATCAAGGATAAAAACTCATACAGCGGCGAATCTTCTCTAATTTCAGTCCACCGTTGATCCGGCGAAAGTTCCAGCCATGTAGACAGAACATCCTGCTTCACATGCTGTGCTGCGCCAGGGATGTGTGAAAGAACCTTGTCGAGTAGTCGATTGTGAAGTTCGGCGCACCGTTTTGGATCAAATTCAGGGAGTGGTTTGTTGGGCTTGGCTTTAGGCTCAGTGTGCATGTCGACTTCGGAGCTGACATTGACTTTAGGTTCCGCGCAAGTGTCAGCCTCGGAGCTGACAGTAGGATTACTGCCCGTTATAAACTTCGGCCAGGGAAACCAAGACATCTTGTACGCGTCTGGCTCCAATTAAGGCAAAAGCGAGAACTATGTGAATGGACACGGCCATGTTTAGTGAAATGAGGCGATAATTATAGATGCGGCCTGTACACCGCTTTCCCGACTAGGCACTCGCCGACATCTCCACTCGCTAGGCAGAAGCGATAGCAAGGATGAGATTTAAGCAACAACTGGTGATATGTTCATGGTTCCTTTTAACTGAAGAGATTAACTACTATTACTAGTCTAGTTCACTGTGGTATGTCTTATCATGGGTGTTGGCAACAATGTCGTCAGCAGATCGACAAAGGGGTCCAAACCACTTCAAGTTGATAACAACACCACTCGCATTTGGATTTTTTTTTTTTTGAAAAAAATCTATTGTTTACCCTGCGACTTAGATATGATATTGAAGTGAAGCAGTCCATTCACGACCACGAAGTCCTTTAGCATCATACGTAATTCTATTTTGCCACGATGGCCAGCAATAACTGAATCATCTCAACCTCGCTGGATGTTGTCCATAAATTTATCTATTTAATCTATTGACTAGATGTGCCTGGCTGTAAAAGCTGAACTAGGGAGTTATGACCATTTTTAGCAGCCAGCTGTGATGGTGTCTGGAAGTCGACATTCTCGACAGCAGTAGATGCGCCATTTGCCAACAGCAACTGCACAACCTCCCGGCGGCCCTCCCTGGCGGCTATATGAAGCGCTGTCTCTGCTCTCTGAGTTTTTGCCTCAATTGACGAATTTTTTTCCAACAAGATCCTGACTATTGCTAGGTATCCCTTTTTGGCTGCTATGTGAATAGGCATCCAGGTCGAGTTTAACTTCCTGTTTGGGTCTGCTCCTTGATTCAGCAGCCTTGAAACTATGCTTTCATGTCCACTTTCGGCAGCAGTGTATAATGGACTTGCGCAGGTGCCATCTCCAGGGTCAACGTCGGCTCCAAGTTCCAGTAACAGATCTATCATCTGAATCCTCCCATCACATGCCGCTCGGTTTAGCGGCGTCCAACCACTGTTCCCAGCAGTGTTGATATCGGCCCCTTTCTCTACTAGCATTCGCACAATGGCATACAAACCTACGTGTACTGCCTTGTATAAGGGTGTCTGGCCAACCTTTTCTTTTGCTTCCAATTTTGCGTTAGTTTCCAGCAAGAGGGATAGTGCTTTCGGATGATTTTTGTGTGCTGCCTGATGCAATGGCGTCCATCCGCTCACATCAGCTGCGTCGAGATCAGCCTCATTCTCTATCAATATTCGTATTATTTCGTCATGTCCCTTCTCGGCTGCCTTGTACAGCGGGGTTGCCCCTTGCAGCGTTTCTGCGTTAACGTTGACGCCGCACTCCACCAAGTATTGCACTACTTGTGGTGCCCCGAAATAGGCTGCCATGTGTAATGGGGTCCATGAATGTACAGCCTTCGCCTCGATATCTGCTCCGTGCTTTTGTAACAACTTAATGACTTGCAGGTGTCCCCTTCTAGAAGCCTGGTGCAAGGGTGTATCACCGTCGACACCAATTCGGGTTGTGACGTCGGCACCATGCTGTAGTAATATCTCCACTACCTCGACTTGCCCGAATAATGCGGCCTTGTGCAGGGGAGTTCTGCTGGCAGCCTTGGCCTCTATATTGGCATTATGTTTCAAAAGGAGTGCAACTATTTCTGTTCGTCCATGCTCGGCTGCGATGTGTAGGGGAGTTGTCCCGTTAATCATGACTTCGGTGTCAGCGCCTTTCTCTAGCTCTTGTCTCACGGACTCTACTCGTCCATATGAGACTGCTATATGCAATGTAGCAGATCTGTTATCAGCTGTTGCTGGGTTTGAGGACGGCAGGTGAGATTGTTTTGCCAATTTGGAGTCCTGGGTCTCGCTAGCAGACTCCTTTTTATTCTCAGCGTGGGCAATGTTCTGAGAATGGATTGAGGGGTTTTGGACTGATGGTCGGAGCGATAAATCCGTATGCATGTAACGTTCTATCACCGCTTTCATAGCAGAGGCGGCCGTTGCTGCCGCCCAGTCCTGCCACCTCTTATTTTTGTGGCTATCCGAATAGTCGCAAACGCCTTTGACCATTATGCAGGGAATCTCATCCCATACGCCGGCGCTTTCCATTTCAAATGCAAGAATACCGTGGCATTTGGAAATCTTGTCGCGATCCTCTCCAGATTTTACCACTCGATCGGCAGAGCCAATGCGACCGACAAACACCAAAGGGGCTTCGGCTTCCTTACTATGACCTTTACGCTCTAGCTCTTGTTTGGCCAAAAGCCTTTGTCTTTGCACAAGGTGTGTCTCGTCACAACCGACATTACTGCATGGTGACTTGCGTGATTCTTCACAAACCGGGTCCGTGCTGAGGCGACTGTTAGCACAGATGCATTTCGGCGAGACTTGATGCTTGTGGCGATAGTCCGACTGGAAGAGCTTATCGTGTGCGGCTCCGGGATATTGATATTTAACCTCAGCACCCTTTTTAGCAGCAATGCTTTGCATTTCTTGGAGGAAATATGCTGTGCGTTCCTGGAGTCGTTCACGGCCACGGCGTGTCTCTAAAATAGTGACCAGATTACGAACGTTTTTATCAGGCCTGCCAAGGCTGTCTTCAACAGCATTTTTCATCACGAATTCATCCGAGTACTGCCTCCCCAGATCGTACTGGATAACCGTCTTGCTGATGATAACATCGCCAAGAGCAATAGTTTCGCCCGTCGTGGTCTGAGGCACGCCACCACAAACTCCGACCAAGAGCGCGAGTTTTAGGCCTGGGTAGCTCGACCTGAGACTTGCAGCGGCGCTAGATGCGCTAACTTTTCCCATATTAGATAAAAGGACCAGAACGACATCAAAGTTACCAATCCTTCCGGTTGTATATGTATTAGGGTCGCCCTCGGCTCTCCCAAACTTGTCCCCATCTTCGTCCCAGTATCGATCGACAAGGAGGGAAACTGCGTCAAATTCAAGAACCAACGCGCAAACTATCGCAATCTCGAAATCGGAGCGGCTCGTGGGAGGGGCTGCCATCGGGTAGGGCTGTCCACTAGCGGAACGCGCTGTAGTTGACTAAGTGTTGGATCAAACGCTATAGGTCGAGCTAAGTGAGTTGTCGATCATTGACGCATGTACACGAGAAATAAGACTCAGGATAGGCTTGGAGAGTGGGGTAATGCTTCCATCTTCTGTGGGCGGTCAATCATGGCAATACACTGCCAAGCCAAACCAAGCTGAAATGGGTTATCGAAACAATTTTGCCTATGGGCCTAGTGATTACGAAACACGATGGACCTATTGGGTAATTTCATCCAGGCCAAGCCCCAGCAAGTGATTATACCCATGAAATTTAAGTTAGCGGCAAGGGGGTGACTGAGTGTGTTGTTACGACTTTAATGTTTCCCGTGAAGCAACTATAACGAAGGCTCAAGTTAACAGAGTTAAAACAACAACAATATCATGTGCCACCAGCGGAAGAGCGCGCCTAAAATGAAGGATAGTACTCTCAAGATAATATTTGATAAACGTGTTGGCATAGTTTGGGCATGTTCCACTTTCAACACTATAAACTAGCGGAATTTATGTTTACTATTGCCTTGATTGGACACAGTAAAACAGTGTTAGTTCCTTGAGCCAAGCCCAGAAAAAACACCGGGTCATTGGCAAAATTGGCAGCTGGACCGTGAACCTGCAGATGGAGCCCCTGGTTGTGTTGGCTCGGATCCCTGATCAACACAACCGATTGGCCCAAGCGACATGGGCTACATTGCATAATTACGACCATTCCGGCCTTTTATTTTGCTGAAGAGTTTGTTGGATTAAGCGACCAATCGATGAAACAAGAATAACAGTGGGAACTTGGTCTGATGTTGGGTTCTACACAATATAAATATGAGAGATACGCGAGTTTCCAAAGATCAGAGCCAATCATGCTCGGCTCAGCTGCATTATTAGCCTTTGACTAGTCAAGTTTGAAGCCCGTGCCCCAAGCTTGTTCCCGTCTGCATTCTACTTTGGAACATGATCCGATTCGAGGGCTTGCCCTTTGAACCAACATGCATCACACTCCTGGTCGAAAGTCCCATTTTTAATGCACGATTGGGTCACTTCCAGGAAGCTTTCCGTCATCAGCTGATCCCATGGTTCTTCTTAAATGAGGGGAATACGGGCCAACAAATCTTCTGAATCCCGCCCATTTTGTTCCAGGAGCGTTTGCGACGAGCTGCTACCATGACGTCCCCTCAAGAACAAATTCAACTGGTAAGCATCATCTGTATAGAAATCACAACCGATTCTCTATTTGAACGGAGGGTGTCATTAAGAATAATTGGTTAAGAGATTCATGATGGTCAACGCTCACCGCAGACATAGGACCCTGAAGCTGTTGCCAATGATGGCGACTCCACTTTCGATTCACAGAGGTAAGCAGGCTGATCATGCTTCTTAGCCTTGGCACTTATAAGATTAGCCAAAGCACATCCACCGCGTCAATCACATCGAGTATCCTGGAGTACCGACAATTCCGGGGAAGGTCCTACCAAACCACCAAAACGAGTGATTACTGGTTCGTATTCTTGCCCACTCGGTTATTCTCATTTCAATGGTTCATATTGAGTGTTTCAGGATGCCGAACGACGATAAGCATATCGAAGGATTTGATGTCTCGTAAGTACTTTTGCTGGAAGCTTTGAGTGGATTTGACGTATTGATATGTTATGGGCAAAAGGCATCACTGGATCACAATGATGCTGGGCGACAAGCTATTTTTGGCACCTATTGGAGACGACTCTCAGGTTAGCAAAACAGCCACCATCACTGAAGTTCTACTAAAACCCTGACAGCGGGTTCTGGACATTGGCACTGGGACAGGGATATGGGCAATGTTAGTACACTCTACCTTGCATCTTTGGCCTCTAACCACCAAACAGAGACATGGCAGATGCGTTCCCTTCTGCCCAAGTGATTGGTACCGATATCTCTGCGGTACAGCCATCATGGGTACCACCGAACCTCCAATTCCAGATTGACGATGCCCAACTGGAGTGGACTTTTGAGCCTGAGTCCTTCGATTTCATCCATATCCGTTACATGCAGGGCTCCATAAGCGATTGGCCAAAACTATATAGCCAGGTTTTTAAGACGTTAAAGCCAGGTGGTTGGTTTCAACATCTTGAGCCTGATATTGGCATGGGAAGCGAGAACCCCGACATCAAAGTCGACAAGGACCAGTGAGCCAAATTCCCGTTCTCATTTCACAAAGTCACTTGCGGACCAGCTTACTATTATCCACAGCATTTTTAAGCAGTGGGCCCAATTGTTTTATGACGTGGGAGAAAAGTTTGGCAAATCCTTCAAAGTTGTTGGCCCCAGTATGTATGAATGGGCACGGTATGCGGGATTTACAGATGTGGTAGAGAAGAAATTCAAGGTTCCCTACGGGACCTGGCCAAAAGATAAACAACTCAAGAATCTGGGCCAATATACCGGCCTCTACCTGGACCTGAGTTTGGACGGGTTTGCCGTCTATCCTATTGGCCAAGTGCTGGGTTGGACCTTTGAGGAGGTAGAGGTCTTAGTCGCCAAGATGCGTGCTGCCGTCCATGATCCCAAGAACATGGGCGTTGGTGAGGTGTAGGTGATTGAAGGATTATTTTTCTTGTTAATGGCTGACACTGTCATCAATAGGTACGTTGTTTACGGTCAAAAGCCAGAGTTCTCTGCCCCTACTAAAGAGCACTCGCCGGACAACGTGGCGGTAGCTAGCGCAAATTGATCATTGATTCTGGCACATGGCAGCAACTCTTCTAAAGACACTGAAATTATATGAAAGTATGTGCATCTAAAATGAAGAAAGGTTGCCATATGAAGGTATTCATCAAGCAACGTCTAGGTTCTATTATGATAGGTTATTTAGGAATGGGAATTGTTTGTTAAACTGGTAGACATGTGGAAACTTTCGTCTTTATGTGGCCTTTGTGGCACTAAATTGCTCTCGCTGTCACCCCTCGGTCTCTGATTATCGTGGGAAATAATAGTAGTATCAGGAAAAGACATCCTTCTGGAACCCGCTGCACTTATTGTTAACGCCCTCTCGGGATACATCCTGGAGGAAGTTTGGCCATTTAATTCATCTCTGTAGCCATCTTGTTGAAGGCTAAAATATGGTCCAAGAGATGGTAAGCATGCGATAACAAGGCCGAGATTACACTCAATATTGCCCCAAAATACTGGGCAATTGTCAGTTTACCCGACATAGCTTAAGCTCCAAGGGGATTTAAACTCACTGGTGGTGCTCATTGGGACAGCGTCTCCTACTCGTGACCTCATGACGAGAACGAACCGCATAAATGAGGATGCGATTGTAGCAACACCCAGAAAAAATGTGCAATAGACTCCAGCCTTGACAAAGCTTCTAACATTCAGACCAGGGAGGACGAGCCATGGCAAAACGAACACTGTCGTTGATGTCAGTTTTGTTTCCGACTGCGCGTTGCATTAGAAAACTCACAGAAAAGGTCACAGCTAGTATTCAGAGTCCAAGTAGTTATAAATATGGTTTCTGCAGTGTTGGGAAGGCACATATTTTTGGATGTAATGTCCCTATTACGCGTGAATTAGTTTGCATATATTCATTCAAAACAGAGTACTCCTACGGAGCAACACTTACCATAATCTTGACATTGGATGGCAAATGAATATAGCACTGAGCAAGCTGGCCGTGAAAGCGAGAGCAGTGTACGTAATTGCAACCCACAATACTATCCGTCTTTTCCGCATAAATATGGGAAATATCTGCAGATACATCGAAAGCAGAGCTGCTTTGCAGGTAAAAAATGTGAGATGCAGTGGAATGAGGTTTAACCAAAAGATCTTTCCACCATTCTGTTAGCTCCAAGACTACATTGTCATCACCTAGGAAGGATCCTACCTTCAGGATGCGAGGAATATTTTTTGGATCACCCTGGTACCCAGCTAAACTCGACCCGACGTTCTTTTCGAGGGCGCCATATTTGGCCAAAACGATGCACTGAGAAGTAGTTATGCATCCACAAATCCAAGCCGTAACCATCAGTATATCGCTGATCATCATTCTACGGCGCTGGATCTTCAAACGGAGGTAAAGCCGGGCAATGATGACTCCGGCGGCTATAGCGACCAGTACCCATCCACTGACCTGTCACCTGGGTCAGCAAAGCCATTGAACAAGGGTCTGGAGCGAAAATACCAGGACCGGGGCTGGCCCTACACCCCGGAAGACCATCTGGACAGCTCGTTCCTGTCGTGATGCGTCGTGGGGACACTGGGGAGCTGGTTACATTTCGCACTCGCCAATACCCACCGGCTGCATGATGCGGACAATGTTCTGGGGGCTGGGCTACTTGGCAGAGATCACATTCCAGGGGGCAAGCGAGCTGTGGGGATGTGACTACTTTTGTAGCTGCTTTGGCATTCCAGTCCAGGTGTGGCGCCGACATGGCGTCGTTAGTCAACATAGTCTGAGACATAACAGCGATTGAACCAATGGGCAGTGTTGGGAGACAGCCGGATGCGACCTTACCTTCAGCTGGCAGGGTATTTTCTTGCCCCTTTTATTAATCGAGACTCAAGCTGCCCTGTCAAGCCAGGAGCTCATGTGCTGTATTTTCCCCCTCTTTTTTGAATTCTGTAGCTGCTCTGTGTACGATGCACATTATCCATCGCTTCGCCAACTCCATGGCCTGATGCCCAAGCGCTTGGGCCTGAGCGCTCGGTGATCGGCAAAGCTGTCGTCAATGCGGGTAACACCAAGCCTTAGCCTAGGTAAGCTTGGATATTACATTACCATAGCTTCAAACGCGTATCCCGTTTGCATATACAATCCCGTCGACTACCTTTTAGATAGTGTATATACCAGGTTATAAATCGAGATTTAGCGGTATTTGATTGATAATGGGTCCAGAATTGGAGTCATTCATATTGATCATTTGTCAGAATATCACCAAGTCTCATTTATGTCCAAACCCTTCCGTTCCCTCAAGTTTGAATGTAATTAAAACATTGCAGCTAATTGTATTTGAGGCCCGGCCTCACTCGCCTTCCCCGAGAACCGTTGTCGTTGATATTGTTGACTTCTTCTCCATCATCATTCTCATCGTCCAAAGAGGCTCGCACTATCTCCAAGCGCCCATCTTTACCCGCTTCTCTGACTTTGACTATCATTGTCCATGTTTTAGAACTACTCACACCTGCACCGCCGTTTTGCAGTCCATCCAGAGCTTTCGACCGCAGCGCAAGGACGGTGAGTGGCCCGAAACTTCCCCATGCCGAACTCGTCCATCGCTCCGAGGAAAAGATTATTATTCCATTATGGAGCAATGCAATGAAAACGTGCAACAGCAGTACCACAAATGATGCTATGATGCTGGTTCCCTCCAAACTATAGGCATACCCGTACAAACGGATTGTCTGGGCAGCTAATGCACCGTTGAATTCCGCATCGATTTTGTTACCCTCTCTGTCAGTCTTTGCTGAATTCTCCGCAGCTGCCTTTGCGTCTGGAACTGAATGTCTAAGCGCCATCGTACCTGAACGGTAGTTAACATACGTCAATGCATTTGCGAGGTATAGACTGAGAGGAAAGGGAAGACAGTAATCTCTTGAATGTTCAAATCCAAAGTTCATATCACAGTAGATAGAGATTTCGTGAAGTGCTTTGTTGTGAAGTGCTTTGCCTTGGGATGCTTTTAATTCCAGCTGAAAGTCTGAGCCATTGCCAAAAATATCCATTCCAGATAACCAATCTTTCTTCATTTTTATTATAGGCTCAGCTTGCCAGGTATTCAAAAGATACTCCTTGGGATCGTTAATGGGTACAGCAAAATCGAAGTTCGTACCAAGCGATGGCTCATCTGTCATCCAGGTATTGACTTCTATCCACCGTGCCTCGCAAAGGCATAGATTAAATAACAGTTCTGTTGTGGAACTATTGAGTAATCTTGAAGAATCCACCTTTTGGCTTAATTTCGTCGACTCTCCGGTCCGGGGTTTGGTTCGTGTCCAGGGGAACAAAATGGCCGCACTTATGGGGTGCGGAACTTGACCTTGAATGTCTAAACTCAAGGGTCGGAGGTGACCATAGTAATAACCTCCAGTTCCATTAATGTTGCGATGGAATTGATTTAGCCCAATTCCTGAGAAGTTTAACAAGTTGAAAACATGTTTGTAGTCCAAGTTCACGGTAAAGGGGCCCCGAAGACTGGTATTAAAACTGAAGACTGAGGTATTGGCCTTTTGTACTTGCTCACAGGAAACCGCCACTAATGGCTGTTTCCAGAGCTCCGTATAGTCACCGGGGACTTTGAACTGCTGAGAATTTATGACGAAATTTCTTTTTTGTTCATTGTGGTTAATTGTTAATTGGGCTCTCCCTACGTCGACTTTGAGTGAATCGGCAACGAATTTCATAGGACCAGTCGCCAAAGTAATATCTAGTGAACGATTATCCCTTGGGATCGTTGACAATGAGGTATGCCGAAAATTGAGTGGTCTTCCGAATCTCGAAACTGAACAATTCTCTAATTGCGGGAAAATCGGTAATCGGGGGGTTTCTTCGAAAATCGAAGGTATTAAGCCGACGTAGGATAATAATGGACCCACGTTACCTTCCTGACACTCCTCTCCGAAGTTATAAACATCCATGCAATTATCCCCCCCTGCCGTCCAGTGATCAAGTGCCATTTCCGTGGGAAAGTAGTTGTCGTTCATCCACGAAGTCGTCCATGTGCTGTTTGGAAAAGTATCGTTTCCTGGCACCCATAAACCGTAGCGAGGAATCATAATGATAGAAGAGAGTGGGCTGGCACTCATACTGATCAGTCCAAGAAGGAAGATCGCGCAGGCAGTGAACCTATGAAAGCTGAGCTGCGACGGCGGGCCGAGGGCAGTTCCCCAGAACTCCCAGCTGGTCAAGTAGTGAATAGGAGATGATAGATAGAAGCCAGAAGATAGATACCCTAATGGGAGGCCGCTGCCACCAAGAAGACCGTAGTGAATTCTATGTAGCAAGATGTCTGTGATTGAAACGATGATCAATATTTCATGTGCTTTTGCAGCAAAAAGAAGAACACTCAGCTCTTCCGAAGTGGGATGTGGAGGGTCCCATTGGAATTGTTTGAGATGTAAAATCAACAAACTTAAAGTGATCGTTATAGCTGGCATGTGCAAAAGAAAGAATTTCCAAAGCGCAGTCGGAAGGCTGCTCTTGCATATTATCTTCGGTTGCTCCCCAGTACGCTGGTAGCGCACATTGGCCAACGTAACAGCGTCCCAAAGCCTTGCTGAATAAGACATGGCCTGCCACCATAAGGACTGAGGCCCCAAGGCTTTCCAGGAAGCAGAGGCTCTGATTTGAGTTGTCATCATCCAATTCTAATTTTGAACAGAAACCCGAACCGGTGTTTTAACGCGGCCTTTGTCTTCAAGATGGCTCATTGGATCTTTCGGGGCCTTATGGGATCCGAGCGAAGCTGAGCCTATTTGCTTTAGCGGTTGGCTTCTAGGGGCGAGCAGGAACGTCGAAATTGCTGAACAAATCATCCAAATCAATTCGACTGGGAGTTTGAGCATGACGCCCGGAGGGGGTGCGAAAAGGCTTAGAGGTAACGACGGGTTTTAAATAAATCGATCTAAGCAAGGCGCCGTGTGTGATTGAAAACCGAAAAACTGAAAGAAGCGCTCCCTATTCGCTGAGGGACACGAGAGATGATCCCGCTCTTACTGATTCGGTATCGCCGACACCGCGAGACAATACGTCTCACTTCACCAGGAAGAGATGAAAGAGTTGAGAATTCTCAACCGTGGCCGTGTCTGACAGTTGAACAACAAAGTCTTGGATGCCTTGGCACCTGCAAGTTCACTCTGCATTTGGGAAGCGACTTTTACCTGTCCGACGCCCTGCTTTGAAGTGGCTCATCAAGGGATTCCCGTCCTTGTTTCACTACCCCCTCATTAGTTCTATCGGGGCGAGTTCCCTTTGGCGTGAGCGCAGTCGAGTCTGAGACACATACATTCACCGCCACCGGCTGTGTCATGCAGTAACACCTGGACATACAACATTGGTTTTTCATTCGTCCTTTTTGAGTGCGAATGTTTTCCGTGATATCCGGTTCGGAGTGGGGCGGTGGCTATGACCTCCTGGCGTAACCATGATGTCGGGCCAAAATGAATCATTGTGTTACAAATAATTGTTAACGAGTCGGGACGTGTTTTCATACGATTTTCCGCCTCCAGGCCTGGATTTTGATTGTATTTGGGATGCTTTCGTCGTATAATATATAATGCTATGCTATTGGCATGAATTTGAGATACACTACATT
The DNA here is from genome assembly GCA_003031705.1 of Calonectria naviculata. NCBI lineage: Eukaryota > Fungi > Ascomycota > Sordariomycetes > Hypocreales > Nectriaceae > Calonectria > Calonectria naviculata. The sequence goes on from NAGG01000413.1 coordinate 54,448, forward strand.
AAGCACAAGCGTATTCCGAGCATATGTATAATACAGCCGGTTTTTATGGGGGTTCGGTTTTCTATTTATCTCCGTCTCTTTGCCATTGGTCTTATCCAGCATACCCTGCCGTTTTCAAATTGACTACATAAGCTCTAGCCAATGCATCAAAATCTTATTCATTGAATGTAAACTGTTCAGACAAAGCCTTTCCATCAAATCGCTCCCCTCCAATTCCACCAGTCGCCTTGCCGGTAAACCTAAAATACGCTGGCAAAGGCACAAGATATGTATCCGTGGTGACAACTAGCTGTAGAGTCTTCCCGTAGGAAATAGAAAATTCAATCAAATACTGGACTGGAAAAGTAGATGATAGAACCGGCGGATATTTGTCATTTCCTCCGTGTGGCCTGACTTTGACGGCTCCAGGCTTGCAGCTAGACTGAAGCACTTTCCCGTCTTTTGTGACGTAACCGGACACGTACTCCTTGCCATCAGATGCAATAGCATCAAACCACACAACAGAGTATGGGCCAAACTCGGCATGACCCCAATACCAGGAGCTGACCATTTCTGTAAAGGGTCTGTCGCCCCAGTTCTTGTCGTGGTATCCAGCGCCCTTGAAAGATAAATGCTCGCCTTGAATCCACAAATCAACAACGGCAGCAGAATTGGGAATGGCATTCGCCCAACCGATGTGAGGTACGATAACCTCTGAGGAGCCCTTGAGATCTGTGCTGCAGGGGTAATGGGCTGGTGCAAGCTGCGTAGAAATCAGTAGCCGCCTAATGTTTTAAACCCGAAAATTGAGGATATTTGGTGGGAGAAAGAGAGTGATGAATCAACTAAGGTAATCTTACCGCGCGATATGAGATAGTCCCGTGTATTCCTTGCTTTGGGCTATCAATTTTGACCGTGTACTTTGCGTGGCCCTTTTCTACACCTTTGCCCCAAAAGCTGAAACCAGACTCTCCCCAAACACCTGATATGCCATCTCGGCTATACTCGATGTGAACAAAAGAGTCGTTGGACATTTGGGTATCAAAGCTGAAGACGGTTCCATTTTTAAATGTTCCGCTTAGAGAAGCCGAAAGAAACGTATTATTTAGCGCGCTTATGAATGCGGCGGGCAAAGATTCGTAAAAGACCGCAACGACGGATTCATTGGCCGAGGATGTGCTAGCCACGTCAAAATACCACCTGATTCTGATTAGATTTTGCTATTACTAGAGACTCGTCAATGTAAACAGACCACTCAAAAGATGTCGCATTAGCATATGGTGAGATCTTCTGGTTGTCGACCCCACGGGCCCCGGACTTGAATTCTGCGTGTGAAGACCCGGAATAGGGCTTGTTGGGTACCCTGAAAGAATTGCTGGACCCCTTAATTGAAGTAGGCCATAAGGAGAGGAGCAGGGTTGTGTGCAAAATGATGCTTATCAAGGAAGCCATGTCGTAAGGATTGAAGGGCTGCAATTATTTGATGCTTAAATTTAAAGCCAAAAGAACTTGGAAAATTCAGGAAGGGATGAGCTAAATAAATGCGAGTTTGGTCAATTAACGGCTGCTTCGGTTTCCCATTTGGGACTTTCAATCCATTGTATGCATGATGATGAATTTCCATCCATCTGTTTGGCTACAAGTGCATCTTACTCAGTTGTGGCTGACGTCAGGCATTTCAGCCGCGAACTCGACCTATCGCTGCTCTGATGAAAGTCACTAGGTTCGTTCTCCGACTCCATTTGGTGGTGCCGGGATTCCGGTAAGGCGCGTCGGCGTTCATCCTGCCTTTGGGAAACCTGATTCTGCCTGCATTCAACCTCGTACGAGATTCAAACAATAAATAGTGATGACAAACCCTCTAAACCAACCACTAGTCTTAGTGGGGTAACAGAATAATGACTAACCATACTCTTTCTTAATCTCGTCGATTGTCAATTTTGCCAAATCATCCACCAATGGGCCACTCCAGCATTCCCCATGAGAGTAAGCAGCCTGTCGCGATATTTTGGGGTCAACCCACACATATCGGTCAACTATGGTCGAAGACGCAAAGAACAAGCCATTTTGACTGGGAAGGCCTTCCAGCATGCAGTCTTCCTATAGTTCTGGCTCCAAACGCTCGCCGGTTGGCTTCATCTCCTTCCTCACCCAATCATAATCTCCTGACCAAGTTGGGATGGAGTCTCCTCGCCCCAAAATATCAATATCCTGCTCTTTTGCTCGTTTTTCGAGGTCTTCAACGTAAAAGTAAATCCAGTTTCATTAGCGACGTGCCACAGTAGCCACGTTGGCTTGGGTTTCAACTTTCGGTACAAGCTTTCGTAGTCGCATTTTACACAGGCAATAGCGATAGTCTCGGCCATATAAGGGCATCGCTCTAAAAGCACCTCCAGTCCATGTGGTCGGGCGAAGCGGATACCAGATACAAATCGGAAGACTGTAGTCCTCCTCATCATCCAACCATGACAGTTCGTTCACCATGATTCGACGGCCTATGATGGCTTGTTCAATTTGCCATGACCAGGTCTGATTTTCAAATCTACCGCGTGTTTGGAAGCGGCCATCCTCGATTCTTCTTTTGAGTTCAACACTCCACCATCTCGCGAATAATGTGTGGTATTGTATACCACGAACCACACAGACTAATTCATAGTAGTCCATAGTTTTCTTCTGTTAGGCGTGAATATCGGCCAATATTACCATCATATGCTGCCATGCATATCAATACGCCCTTATCCATGACTGGAAGATCAAGGCGTAATGGGCTATAAAGAAGCTTCGCTTTAAGCATCACATCTTTGTCTTCCATATGGTCTTCATCGTTGTCTTGGTCCAGCGTTTTGCCCTCGTTTTCCTAAGCAGCGTTAGAGTCACAAATGTCAATTGATCTACCTTCTTCGATATCGGGATCTCGATGAGAAATAGAATGAAAATCGTCGGTATGGGGGGATCGGTATTTGAGATAACCAGCTATGCACGTATCGCGGTTCAAGAAGGCTGGAAATGAAGGACTCGTCGCGTTGATAGTTTGAGAGTAGTCGTTTATCACCCCATATTTAACTGTGGCCTTCTCGAGCCTCTTCGGCAATGGATATATCTGGAAGAAGTTCGAGTTCCGCGTAGAGGTCGACGTAGCCAGCTACGGAACACGCTCGGCCGATACTATAGCACATGGAGGGGTAGCGCTGGGCTAGTTGGCGATAGGTATCCTCAGTAGCCAAGTCTGGGTTCCAGATGCAATACGGTCTCGCCTCCGCCTCACGCAGATTGTCTAGAATGAGGTTGCTCACGATGCGACGCGCATTGCAAGCTCGGGTAATTTCCGCAGCCCCAGGCTCAGAACAAGTCAATCACCTCGGGGCTCTCAGCCAGAAAAAAAATGCAAAAATTGGTCGCCGCTTATGACAATGTTCGCCAAGTGGGTTAAGTCATCAATGGTTGTTAACCACCAACCATTTTTTTTTTAACTTAACGTTGCCAGTGGGGCAATGCAGTAAGCTGAAATCCTCGTATTGAACTACCAGGCGCAAGCGGCAGTTCCATGCCCAAATTAGATGTACTCCTGACTTCAAATACCGCTAGGTTGTTGTAAGCTTAAAATTCACAAATAAAGAGTAGAAAAATGTCTGCCTGAAATCACAAATCCCTATCATCACAAAGAATACAACAAAGCCAAACAAGCCTCTTTTCTTTACAACACCAGGAACCTCAACATAAACCACAGCAATGTTCGCCAGACTTGCTGCCCTGTGTGTACTGCTTTAGACAGCAAGCGCCTCTATTCCCAAGCTAAGCGGTTACCAAACCGTCTTTGCTGGTGATTTCAATGGCAACAAAGGAAACTCGGCAGACAGATCCCTGTGGAACCAGGTCACTGCGGAAATGCCGAAAGTCTGAAGCAGATACAAGTTTACACGGGCTACTTGAGCGACGCCTATTTGTCCGGTGATGGTCAGCTGCACATTGGCCACTCACGAAACACGGCACCAACGGTATCAAATACTGGTCATCTGCACGACTGGAGAGCACAGGAAAATGGAAATGCCCTGCCGGCAAGGCAATGATTTTCCAGAGCGAACTTCGCATCCCCGACTTTACTGGGAGCCCGCCCAAGTATGACGGCATGTGGCCTGCGTTCTGGACCAAGGGCCAATCCTGCCGCGAGGGCTCGCACTGGCCTACGTGTGGCGAGTGGGACATTTTCGAGACGACCAACAAGATAAGCGACCGAAACCAGGGCACTCTGCATTACGCGAGGCCCGATGGCTCCGACAACGGCGACCACTCTGGTAGCATCTATTACAAAGGTGGCGAGCATCATACGTGGGCCTTAAAGGTTGATAGACGAAACGACGACTGGACGAAGCAGAGCTTGACGTGGTACATGGACGGCACTCAATTTGTCCGTGTGACGGGCGCTATGATTGGTAATTTCAACGAGTGGAAGATTGTGGCCCAGAGCCCTTTTTACGCAATCTTCAACTTTGCTATTGGGGGAGATGCGGGCAGTTATGGAGGTCTGGCGACAGACAACACAGTTGATGGGTTTGAAGCCTCTATGAGGATCAAGTATTTTGCCGTGTACCAGTCATCTTAGGGGATTTGTCTTGGGCGAGTCGTGAGGTTGCAAAGTTTTTTTGTTTCACGTGCTGGTTGTTTGGAGGCCTGCCAGACTTATGCAACCTCCTAGATAATGGCGAGACAGACCTGCGAGGGCTAATATCGGTTTCAGTGCGATCTACATGTAAATAGCAAGTCGTGTTCTGCTTCTACTTTATTTTATTTACTTCGTTTCATATACATACAGATGACGTGACATCAATTCTTGGCATGCCTCATCGCAAAGTGACAGTAGCAATTCGGCCGAATATGAGGCCGTTTGGACCATCACACAGCCACAGAATGCATAGCTGAGATCTTTGATGAAGCTAGATTATCTGTCATCAGGTCGCATTAGGTTGCGGTGCACAGGTCGCTGTCATCAGGTTGCATTAGCGCGTTCGAGAAGGCTTTACTGGAATGGGCTATTTGTGGGGTTGTGGGTGGGGTGAATCCTGGAACAAGTCCCGGATTGCGAAGGTGAGAGAACTATCGACTCTTCCATATTTCTTGGCACAACGTCGATATGGTGTAAAAGGGCAATTGAAACGCGCGTCCTCGGCGAAACTTGCAATGAGGTTATGTGTCTTGGATCTTAAGTGTTGAATTCAATAGCAATATGTGTTAGTGCACATGACGTAGGCGACGGCACTTGATCAACTATAAGAACGACGGCATGTCTCTCGAGAGAAAGCTATTGCCATTGCAAGCACTTACAATCATCAGCGGTCTAGACAATCAAAGCTACTACCATGAAGGCAAGCCAAATCGTCGCCACACTCAACGTGGTAGCCATGCCAGCAACGGCTCAGAACTTGTCGTATGGCGCAGACAACTTCTACCGCAGCGACAGCGTCACGGTCAAGCCCATCACTTTCCAGAGTCTCTACAACACGACCGTCGCTGGTAATCTCTTTGTCCGCAATGGTAACAGCAGCGGCAATTCGTCGGCCATCATCGTCGGTCACCCCATGGGCGCAGTGAAAGAGCAGAGTGCGAACCTGTATGCTACCAAGCTAGCTGAGCAGGGCTTCGTCACGGTCTCGCTCGACCTCCCCTACTGGGGCGGCAGCGAGGGTGAGCCGCGCAACGCGGTAGCTCCAGACTTTTATGCTGAGGCCTTCAGCGCCGCGGTTGACTATCTCGGCACCCAGAAATTCGTTGATCGCGAGCGCATCGGTGCCGTCGGCATCTGTGGCAGCGGCTCCTTCGTCATCAGCGCGGCCAAGATCGATTCACGCATCAAGGCCATCGCCACGTCGAGTATGTACGACATGGGCGCTGTAAACCGGAACGGATTGCGTCATGCGCAAAGTGTCGATCAGCGCAAGGAGGTTGTTGCTGGAGTGGCCCAGCAGCGTTGGATCGAGGTCGATGGCGGCGACCTTGAGTACACCAGCGGCACCGTCCATGAGCTCACAGACGAGACTCCTCCCATCCAGCGCGAGTTCTACGACTTTTACCGCACCCCCCGTGGCGAGTTCACACCCGAGGGCACTACGCCCAACCTCACAACGCACCCCACCCTCACAAGCAGCATCAAGTTCCTGAACTTCTATCCTTTCAACGACATTGACACCATTTCTCCGCGCCCTCTCTTGTTCATCTCGGGTGATCAGGCACATTCACGCGAGTTTAGCGAGGACGCCTATGCTCGTGCGGCCGAACCGAAGGAGCTGGTCTGGGTGCCTGGCGCCGGACACGTCGACCTGTACGATCGCGTGGAACTCATTCCTTTCGCCAAGCTCACCGAGTTCTTCCAGACAAACCTCGGCGCCAACTAAGTGCCATTTTTCTGGCTCATTCGCCTGTTTTTGTCTGCGACATCAGATTATGCTTGTCCTCTTCCATTCACACGCTGGCTATTCGTCTACAAGCCCGGCAGAACGTTGTTCAGATAGCCCCTCAAAAACCACGTTTTAGCTAGATAATTATTATAGAACAATTATAGAACTGCATCCTCTGCATAGTGGCCCCATGTTAGTCCAGTAGTGTTGTATCGGAACTGGCCGAACATCCAGCCCACTTTAACCACCCCAGCGACTCTCGCCACGTTGCATGCTGCCTCTTAACCTATATTTCCACTAATGAGAATTGGACGGCATCGTACATAGCTTATAACTGAAACAGCCGAATGATGTTAGATTGTAAATTGAGACTAATTCAAGTAGCAGGTAGGATCAAAACGCAGATCATTACATGCAGCACAAACAAACCAACATGATAACAAAGCCAATTAATTATGTGTAACTTGTGGCCAAAATGATAAAGTTCCCCAAAAACCCTCATTTTCGATATAAGTTGGAAGGCAACAGAAAAAGAAGCTCCTTTGACGAGGGAAACAACACCCCCCTGCCCCTACAGGGTAAATTGAATATCTACTTGAAATAGCACTTCTCCCACAGTGAGTGACCCTGGTCAACACACGCTTTCTCTGGGATGTCGCATGCCTGAAATACTTTGAACTAGTGTAGGTGATTTTTGGCAGGACTGAAAATGAATAGTAGGGTAAAGTTGGACACTTGGTAGGGATGGAAAACGCGCCCTTGCAGCCCACGCCCCCACAAGACATTGTACGCCCGAGGATATTTAATTGACATTGATGTTGTGGTTAGAATGAATGATTTCATCCCCAATCCACTTGACTTTTGCTTCAATGGGATGATCAAAGCTTATTTATTATGTGATCGCTCCCGATCCACGTGCACATCACTACTCTGCGAGCACTCGGGCACGCCGCCCTTTTATTTATTGTTATGGTTAGAGCCTAAGGTTACATTTGGATGAGAAATTAAGGCCCTGTGACTTGCTGTGCCGACTACCGAACAAACCTAATTCATGCGTCCGTCTCCTAGGGACCCCTGAAGTGGCCCATGCGCGTTTCTCGTACAAAATAGCTGCGACGCGCTGTGGATTTTGGGCCACTTGGCTTTGTTCCTTTAACTGGTTCAATGCAGAACCCACAGACACGGAAGAGTTCTCTAGCCCACAGCACAGGGCGTATAGGGCGTGGTGATTTGGTTGGGATGGAATCGTATTGCTCCTATCGGCGAAAAGAAGAACCATCTCCCTCTGGTAGTAGCCATCACCACCACCACCACCACCACCACCATTGCCACCACTGTCATTGGCAGCTTTCTAAAAATGTATCGTGATCGTATGATAGGGTACCAGTACTATGATTGACTGCGGTCATTGCCCAAGGCGCGACTTCAACCAAGGCATCGCGAATCGCGTATTCACGACTCGTTGAATGGCTGCTGGCTTGGCTCCCGGTTATGCCGGTACGGAAGCCAAAACCCGATGCTTTCTGGCTGCAAGAAGAAGGAGCCTTAATATCTCCCAGGCCCAAGCGTGTGAAACCTGGCCAATGTAACCCTAGCGCGTGCAAAGGGCCCTCCCAGTTTGATCGCAAATACGAGGTCATTTATTGGGCCTGGTCGGCGCTCGAGCTCGTAATTAGAAAAGATCTGCGGAAATCTAGAGAGGGCTCGCACCGAGACCGATTTCCATGGGCGTTCGAACCCACATTCGACAAGACTGGTATTCCCAGAATAGAAGCGGGTATGCATACACGAGGTGATCCCTAAATTTTACCCCATGTTAGGTCACCTGCACCATCACCAAAGCGGTACGAGATGAATCTCATACAAAAGGGAACCTTCTCCCAGGCCCCGAGGGTTCCCTTTGGATGTGTTTGAGCAGCCGCGAATTTCACCTCACACTCGCTTTCAAAATGAAGTACGCCGCTGCCGCCGTTGCTTGGGCTTCCCTTGCATCCGGCCAGCTTGTCTGGCCGTCGAAATGGGACGAGCTCGAAGACTTTTACTCGATGCAAAGTGGTTTCTTCAGACGTGGTTTTGCTGATTGTGAGTTCAATCGCCCTCCCGCGCGTTTGTTATAGCCGCCAATTCTAACTTGTGACAGCCATAAACCCCTGCTCCTTCGGCTCCAACGTCAAGGGCCGCCAAAACACTGCCGAATGGATTCGCACCGCGTTCCATGACATGGCGACGCACGATAAGAAGGCTGGAACCGGCGGGATAGACGCCTCCATTTTCTGGGAGACGGAGAGGCCGGAGAACATCGGCAGTGCCTTCAACAACACCTTTGGTTTCTTTAGCGGCTTCCATTCCGAGTACGTCTCGGCTTCCGACTTGATTGCCCTTGGTGTTGTCGCAGCTAGTGGCGCTTGCCGTGGCCCCAAGGTCGAGCTTCGTGCTGGTCGCATTGATGCCAACAAGGCCGGCCCGGCAGGTGTCCCGGAGCCACAGACTGATCTCGCCACCACACTGGCGACCTTTGAGAAGTCTGGCTTCACCAAGGAGGACATGATTACCATGGTCGCGTGCGGCCATGCAATTGGCGGTGTCCATAGCGAGGACTTCCCCGATCTCACCGAACTTCCCGCCAAACCCGACACGTCGGTGCCCTTCCAGAGCGACGTTTCACTTATCAGCAACGGCGTCGTCACCGAGTTCCTCTCGAACAAGACCAAGAACCCTCTTGTGGTCGCAGCTAACGATACTCTGAACTCGGATAAGCGCATCTTCGAATCTGACGGAAGAGTTACAATGAGGAAATTGGCTGACAAGGACACCTTCAACACCAAGTGTGGTGACATCTTCACCCGCATGATCGACACCGTTCCCAGCGATGTCACTCTCACTGACGTGATCAAGCCATACGATGCCCGGCCCTATATCGACGAGCTCTCTTTGAAAAATGGCTCCATCTATCTCAAGGGAAAGCTCCGGCTCAAGATCACTTTTGATGGCTCCGGGCGGGATGCTCAAGATACCGAAGTTAAGCTGGAATATGTGGACAACAACGGCCAAGGAAGGACTACCGTTAATGTCACTCAAGCAACATTCAAGGGAGGCACTAGCTCCAATGTTTTGGGCGATGCTTTCCAATTTTACGAGTTCGAAACTACCGTCAAGGCCGACACTGGTATCAGCAAGTTCTGGATCGTGGAGACCACTAAATCCACTGGAAAGGTCACCACCCACGACAACCAGGGAACAGGTGGGTACCCTGTGGATGACACAGTTCTGTTCCAGACCGACGACTCGTGCTTTGGCACAGACAAGTTCGCAAACGGACAGATCCCCATAGTTGTCACGGCTGCAGTTCGTGAGAAGCGTGCATCGGATCCTCTCACATTGAGAGTTCTTCAGAAGATTGATCGACAGGAGTCTGTGGTTCCAGAGCTCTCGTCCAAGTTGGTCGATTTCAAGGCTACCGGCAAGAACGATACTGGCTATGTCATCTATCGCGCCGAGTCTGAGTCCCCAAGATCTACCAACTTCGACATCAAGTTAGGAGGCAGCAAGCCTGTTTCTGTCAACTTCATTGACACGGGCGCAATGCCCCAGTCATGTTCTGCTTGAGTTACGATTTGACATGCTAGTAGCGTATTATATATGTTATAATGAGATAGAAGAAGTAAAACTACCCTTAATACAAAACAAAAGTTTAAAATAGGATCTGATTCATCTTGATTGTTTGGTTTGGTTTAATCCCAAGTCGCATCAAAATACTCCTTGGTGCTCCTTGACACTATATATTTAACGTTAGAGGCGAACAATGCCAGAGTTGACTAAATTTTGAGGGAAATGTATGATTCGAATAAAACCCTTCTGAAAGGGTAGCCAATTATATATGAAGGTAAAATGAATGTGTGTATGTGCTACAATATCCTACAATATGCAAACTACCCCACTCAGAGAACATTCAACAGCCACCCAGCACTCAGCATGACAGACGTCAGGACACCTAGGCTTAGAGCCGAGCCCTTCGAAGGGGTTCCCGCGCTTGTTGTTGACGATGGGGTACTGCTGGAACCTCCTCCAGTGGTCTTATTGCTGGATGTTCCCTTGCTTGATGGCGACACGACGATGTTCTCCCGTACCACCGCGGTCCCCGCCTCCAGAGCTGCTAGCTGTTCTTCGGTACACGACTTTGGTGCCTGGTAGATGTAGCAAATCGAGTCAATGCCGCCGGGCAATTTATTCTTGGTACCCCAGCTGCTCAAAGGGCCTTTGCTGCTGTAATTCCCGCCAGCGCCAACTTCAACTTTACCAGTGGCAATGTCGCGACCGAAGATGGATCTCTCGAAGATTTGGAACACCGTCTCGGGCTGGTACGCCGCAACAGCATGGCCAGCCTCGAACACACGCGAGAATGAGACGTTTCCGTGCTGTCTGACCAAGCCTCCTACGTAGCTCGAGTTTGTATCGATGTTTGCATACCCGGAAGATCGGAAGGCGGGTGCATCGGGATACTCCATGACCAGACTGACATTCTCCATGCCGATCCCTAAACATGAAATGATTAGTAATTGAATGAGAGTGGGCGGATAGATTGGGACGTACAGTTGCATCGATAATCGCGATCTCCGTAGACAAGAGCCAAGTTCACGCCAGAAGACAACAGGTATTCCACATCAGACACGGTACGAACCATTGGGTCGCCCGTTAAGCCAAACATGTTTGTGGAAATTGTTGTTCCTGATAGTGTAAAGTTAACCGGCGCTCCAACAGCTTCTTGGACCCATCGTTGGTTGAAGAATCCAGTGGGGTAGTCGGGTGGGAAAGCAATGTCATTCTGGAGGGAGAGGTCAAAAGCGCTTCGAGTGGATGCGGAAGTATAGGCTCCCTGGATGTAACCGAAGCACATTTGGGTAGCAGCAGCGCATGCCTCGTTCACTTCGTCATTGTTTCCGTACTGCTTTGGGTCCTTCTTGGCCTGTAGTGCCCGGCATTCATCAATTAGGTCGAAGCATCCGCCCTTCATGGTGATATTGTGCCTAGCCTGCTCATAAACTTCCTTTGAAATGACTTGGACGCCATAAGTGTTGTTGTACGCGTAGTGGGGAAAGCCGAAAGCTTGAATCTTGGAGTCGACACAGCCGTTGTTGATACCAAGGGTGCCAACAGGGAGCTTCTTTGCATGGCTGTCCTCGATAGTTCCATTTTCAATCTTCTCGTTCTGTTTCTGGAAGTAAGCTGCAGTGGCAGGTCCGAAAAATCCCGAATACTACGTTGAAAAATATGAGTAAAAATGGGGGCCTTCTGGGTAAGCATCTTATTACTCACCGAGTATGACCAAAAGTTGATTTCATCGTTTGTAGTCTTGTGCTCGGGAAACTCTTGGAACCACACCTGAGAAATTTGCCAAACCTGTTCAGCAACCTGCGCCGTCGTGTTAAGGGTGTCCCGGGACTCTGTGCTTGATTCCGTGGCAACAACGGTCGACAGGTTCGTGGAAACGCTGTTGGCATTGTCTGGAGCCGGGGTGAAAAGACTGGTCGTTAAATCAACTGAACCATTTTGAGCCTTCGTGAAGGAATATCCCGTTTGCACTGGCACATCTAGGTACAGCATGTTGACAACGTTGTTCCAGGACCAGGGATTCAAGCTCGTGCTGTTGGAGTCGGCGTTGACAGTGCATGGAAAGCCACTACCGCCGTCCAAGAAGCTTTCGCCGGGGCCTCCAGGGATATAGATGGTAGTTGGTGCATTGCGGGCATCTTTTCTAGATTCTATAGATTATTAGTACCATTGACTTGTATTAAAGCCAAAGAAAGGACCCACCAAAATACCAAAAGAAGATGCTAGCGTTGTAAGCTTTGTCAAGGCTGGGAAGGGTGATGAAGCCGCTGTACCCCTTGACACCTGGGGTTGTTTCACAAATTGATGTCTACGAGAAATCAGTATTTTGATGTGTAGATTGAGGATGGAAATGCAAACCTCCTTGTATGAGACGGAGATGTCGGGATAGTTAGTTGACTGAAACTCAGTCAAATCTTTGGGGAGTGGGATAAAAGTGGAGCTCGCCGCGGATGCGACAGCAGGAAAGAACAAAAGCGCGAGATTGGGAAGAGAAAACATGATAAAATGTCCTCTCTAGAAGCCTTTGAAATGGTGGCTGTTTGTGTTGTTGATTCGACACATGGCACAGATGTAGCTGCAGGATATCTGACTTATATACACTCGATACGTGACGGTATGAAGCATCAAGTCCCAAGTGGGCCACGATGCTCATCTCGCCAAACGATGCTATTCGGTCCACCGTGTAGTTCTTGTTGCAACTCTGCGCCATTCGCTTCCAGCTCGGAACAATTCTCCTAAATTTAGGCCCCGTGGAAGGGTTGTAGCAATGTAAGCACACTAAACCTGTTGTGGAGGATTTGTGGGGGAGGAATCCGTAGCTGACGAGCTGGCCAATCAAGCATGTCCATTCTGATCCTTCTCGCCAAACGATGACGTGCAACCAGAGCGTAATTCGGATAGCTTCATACTACCGTACCTTTCTAAGTCTGCATTGGGACTGGTTTGCAATTAACTTCTTGGATCTGCCAAGCCTGTAAGACTTCGAAAGGGTATCGTGCTTACTTGTAGGGCTTAGCATGCAGTAGATGGTTCTGTTGATCCCGGTGGCTGAGCGGAATGCGCCTGGTCAAGCAAGGGTTCGCAGCAGCAAGGTATCGGAGAAAGAATCTTGGTTACATCCGGGTTCACAGTGGTGCACCGCAAGATAATCATTGTGCATGATGCAGTTTTCGCTATGTCGCATCTCGTATTAACCATCTACTAGCTGTGACGCCAAGGAAATATCGGCATACTTTTTCCTGCATCCATAGCTAAAGCCATCATAATGCGTGTTTTATTGCGTCCAAGATTAGTGAGTTACATTGATACCTCCCGTAACCACGGTCTTCAGCTGTGTATAGTCATCCAGGCCATACTTGCTTCCCTCGCGACCGATTCCAGATTGCTTGATACCACCGAAGCTAGAGTTTATGAGATCAGCGATTGGGTCCCATCACGATCATGTTAAGAGGCACTTACGGAGAAGAAGCATCAGAAATGACACCGCTGTTTAGGGCGACCATGCCGAAATGCAACAAGTCAGAAACCCTGGCTGAGCGAACCAGATCCTTGGTGAATATGTAAGATGCAAGGCCAACTTCGGTGGAGTTGGCCCTATCAACGACTTCTTTCTCAGTCGTGAATCGCATGATTGGTGCGATAGGGCCGAAGATCTCTTCTTGAACAACACGCATTTGATCATTCACATCAGTCAAGATGGTAGGCTCGTAGAAGTTGGGCCCTAGATAGTGTAAGCATGAACACGACGCAAATTTCACCAAGGATCAAATACCTAGCGACGGTATCTTTTCTCCTCCAAGCATCACTTTAGCACCTTTGCCAACAGCATCGTCTACCAAACCGGCAACCCTATTGGCAGCATTTGCAGTGATCAAAGGGCCATGTGTGACTTCTCGATTATAGCCCTTGCCAACCTTGAAACCCTTGACAGCAGTAACAAGCCTCTTCAGAAACTCATCGTAGATGCCATCTTGAAGGTAGATCCTATTTGCACAGACACAAGTCTGACCAGTCACTTTGAACTTGCCAATAAGGAGTGCCTTCACGGCTAAGTCGAGATCCGCGTCATCGAAAACTATGAAGGGGGCATTGCCACCCAGCTCCAAGCTGAGTTTCTTGAGAGTATCGCTGGATTGGTTCATGAGGATGCGACCGACTCTGGTGGATCCTGTAAACGAAATCTTCTTAACTATGGGGGAAGAACAGAGGACTTGGCCAATCTGGGGAGTGTTTTCGAGCGCCGTCACAATATTGACAACACCCTTTGGAACTCCAGCCTTTTCTCCAAGGGCCATAATTGCGTTTGCTGTAAATGGTGTCTCGCCTGGTGATTTGATGACGACCGTGCAGCCCACGGCGAGAGCTGGGCCAAGCTTTCTGGTAATCATGGCCCCCGGAAAGTTCCACCTAAGAACGTCAATGATATGAGCATCTGCAGGCATTTTAAGTAACTCACGGTGTTATCAAACCACAAACCCCAACGGGCTCCTTCCGGACAGAGACCCGAAATCCTGCACTGGAGTGTGGGATGACATCGCCGTAAACACGAGGAGCCTCCTCGGAAAACCACTCCAAGAAGCTGGCTGCAAAGTTCACCTCGCCGGTGGCGTCGGGCCAGGCCTTGCCATTTTCCCAGCTGATCAAGGTTGCAAGGTCTTCGTGATTTTCCATCATGAGCTCGTACCATCGGCGCAAGATTCGCGACCGTTCGCGTCCAGTGAGCGACCGCCATGTCGGAAATGCGATGGCGGCAGCATTAATGGCCTTTTGAGCATCCTCTTCTGTTGATTCTGGACATGAACCAATGAGAGCTCCACTGGATGGATCTTGGAGTCGATGTAAGCATTAGCAATTGAGTCAGGTTCAATGAGACCCGAAAGCGAAACCCACCAAAAACATCGAAGCGCTTGCCGGAGACGGACTCTGACCATGCCCCATCGATATAATTCTTTCCAATAAGTAAGGACTGGTCCTTGAGAGATGGTGCGGTCGCCATTTTTGCTCTTCTTGCGTCCGTTGGATTAGCTACACGCTGAGTGTGGGCCAAAATTCTTTGAGAGTCAATTAAGAGAAGGCAATCCTTACAGTGTTGTAACGAGTTCTAAATAAATATATAATACCTGATAATTACCAATCAAAAGTAAGCGGGAAACAGTGAAAGTCGATTGTTGGTCAAGTTACCCCGATTGGTTCTGTCTCCATGCCGAGCATGGCAGACCTCGTTGGCCAATACCCTACACTCGGCGCAGATCGACATCGACGATGAGATTGTGGGTCCCTTGGTGCTGGGGTGGTTTGTGAATTGGCAAGTTGAACCGAGGCAAGCCATTTTTGCCACTACTACGGCGTTTTGTTGCTGTCACTAATGCAGCAATCAATGGAGGGCGCGGCTTGGAACTCTGGCGGGGTAAACTGACTTGACGTCTCATCTCCTTGATGCGATTCCCAAACGTGTTTTCCGTTCTAAACAGGCAAGACACCGCTTCTGCTTTCCCTCCCAAAATTACCCACATTTCTTGGCGAATGATGTGCTACATGGCGCACCATCACCCTGATTTGGTCAATCTAGTGTAAGCTTGGACCAGCCTCATTGATGCAACACCCTGATGAACATGGCCGTATCACATTTTGAGGCGTTCTCTTCAGATCTATCTCCCTGGAGATGAGTATAGGCAAGTAGAACCTACGATATGGTTTAGAGAAAGCGCAAATTAGACGCCTTGACTAGGCTAGTTTTAATCTTACGTAGACACAAACTTCGAACAATCACTCCTCCAAAAACACAAGTTCACCCACTCCCAGCCAGAAGACCATATTGCACGGCTTATTTCTCATCTTAAGGCTGTTGCACAGTGATAGAATCTTTTATATTTTCCCCTCCAGAATTTTGTGGTTACCCTGTCTCTCGACACCATGCATAACGGTTCGCGCTCCAGAAAAGTAATACCCCGCAAGTACAGAAAATCGTTTACTGGGTGCTGGACGTGTCGCAATCGCAAAATTAAATGTGATGAGAAAAAGCCAAGATGCAGCCAATGCCGGCGCAAAAACCTTGACTGCGGTTACGGTGTCAAGCTGCAGTGGATTTGCAACGCCGACGATCGCACAATTGAAGACAGTCTATCACACAAAAGGTTTCAAAGATGTCAAATAAAGCCTGGTAAGATAAACCGGACCATAAGGATTATTGGTTATTTCAGCAACATGCATTGATATCATTTAGATTCCAGCACTGCTGTCATCTCAAACGAAAAAGTCAGCGAGATACTTGAAACCCTTGACGCTGTAGATGCTGGAGATGCGGCTTCGCTTGCAAATGAGATATCGCTCTATATGAACGCTTTCGGTGTTTTCTCAGCGAATAAATCTCACAGAAGTTCCGTGAGCGATGGATCCGAAGACCTGGATTACATTCTTGAGGAGATTGAAAAATTCGCCCCGGCACAACTATGGGATTTCCCCACTCCACGTTCCCTCACAGGGGAAGCAGAAGAGCTACCCTTGGATGAAAAACCATTGGGGGATTTTTCGGACGAGATATCGTCCTCTATCTGTGATTCTGGAGAGTCCGTCAAGTCTCAATTCGCCGACCTCAAAAGTCTAACCGGGATTTCGACTTTTTCACTCGAAAGCAGTTATTCCTATGTCTCGAGCCCCAGCCCTCAACCATTTTTGTACGCGGACATACCGCAAGCGTTTGATGAAAGCTCCTTGATGCATTACTATGCCCACAGACTTGTGCCGTCCTTTTCCGTCATTGACAACGCAAAGAGTCCCTGGAGGACTATACATCTACCCATAACTCTACAGAGCGTTGGCGAGATGAAGGTCCAGGGAACGACATCCAGAATTAAGCGAGCCTTCACGAATACCCTGTTATCGATTTCCGCATTTTATCTCACCAATGACTGCCAGTTTCTGTCCCAGAATGAAGAGGCTGCCAAATGGTCTCTTGCAGCGACCGAGTATCGCACCAAAGCGGATAGACTTTTGAAAGAGGCTGTGAGGGTTGACTTGTACTATGAGTCAAGGCCCAAATACAAAGCATTCTTAGCGACTATGCTGTCGGCGGTCACGGCAAATGTAAGCATTATGACATGCCATGTCGCAAAAATTTGATTGCTAACTCATCAATCAGAGCTTGGCAGGCGAAATAGAAGCTTGTGAGGCTCATTTAAACGGAGCACTCCGAATAATAACCAAGACGCGAGTCTGGAAGAGTAACTATTCAACAAAAGCCAAGACTCTTCACCATATTTATTTCTATTTGCGGACCATTTACGAAAGCACAGCCCCGAGAGGCAGCCATGATATCGGGAGGACCTCTTGCTTAGCGAAGAAGAGCGGGGATGAGCTCTTGACAACATCTGACATCTTCTGTCGTGATCTTGCTTTCGTGGAAAAGGCAGAAAGTACTTTAGACCCGACTTCAACGGTTGGAATGAGCAGCTATGAAACTATTTATGGAATTCCCTATAGTTTACTGGCATTGCTAACGCGAGCTGTGGAGTTTATCGCCAAGATCCACTGTGGTAGCGTGTCTCAACTGAATAATAACATACCAGACCATCTCGTGAGCGAATGCGAGGAGTTGGAGAGGAGCATCATCGACTGGTCGCTGGAATCGGAGCTTAAACACTGTCTACCAACTTGGCTTTGCCCAAATTCTGAAATCATCATCCACCAATCAAGAGCATTTCACAATGCTCTTATTATCTACTTTGCTCAGCATACTCGACTTGTCGGGCACAGATTCTTACAACCATACGTGAAAGCGGTACTGGAGAGCGTCAGAGATATCGAAAAGATAAAGACAGAAACTCAGATTTTGGCAACTTCACTGTACTGGCCCGTATTCATCGCGGCCAGCGAAGCGTTTGATGAAGAGCTTCAGAGCCAGTTTAGAAGTTGGTATGCACAAGCTGAACGATATGGGATTGAACGAGCGAGGACGGGTATTAGTGTTCTGGAAGATGTTTGGGAGACAGGGCCTACATCCGGAAGTCTGAAGACATGCCGTTGGAGAGCTGCGATTGAAAAGTCCAATAACCGTTTATTCCTTTGCTAATTAAAGCTTTTCATCCGAGTAAAATTCAAGATCTAACCCGCTTTGTCATGATAAATTGTAATAGTAAAATAATTGAAACTAATTGGCCAAAAGTGAATTCATCATTTCTAATGTTCAGACTCTATTAACATGATGAAGAAGAGTGAGTCGATTATCTACACTGGATACCATTGGGTTTATCACAAATTAAGCAATAGCTTTAAAGCTTTGCAACACCAAACCCATCTCTCATGATGACGCCAAGACTTTCTTTCTTGATGTCACTGACCTTTTGTACACCAGCCAACGCCATTGTCCGGCTGAATTCGCGTTCGAGAATTTGAAACGTTTTTTCCACACCCTCACGGCCTCGATATGCTAAACCCCATAAAACCGGCCTGCCAATAAGAACGAAATTGGCCCCAAGAGCCAGCGCTTTGAACACATCAGACCCAGAGCGAATACCGCCATCTAAGATGACAGGGATTGATTCACGTGTAGCGGCTACAACCTCTGGCAATGCTTCGAGGGTAGAGCAAGTGGCATCAAGTTGGCGGCCACCGTGGTTAGAAACAATGATGCCGTCAACACCATGTTGAACGGCGAGGGCGGCATCTTCCCCAGTCATAATTCCCTTGAGGATGATCTTCATGCGGCTGACTCGGCGAAGGAACGGAATTGCCGTAGCCCAGGTCATGCTGGAGCTATGAGTAGCCCCGCCAGCGGCTTTAATAATCTCTTTTGCCTCATGGCTGGTCTTTGCATCCATCAGCTGTCGGTTGATGCTTGGCTTTGACGATGTTGCCGATCCTGGCGCTGAAGAATCGAGATTTGGAAGCTTCATGCCCGAAGGGAGCACAAGTGGCGTCTTGCGCTCAGTCAAACGATTCCCAAGCACAGGCGTGTCAACGGTGAGCACGAGAGCTTGATATCCAGCAGCTAAATAAGAAGGATAATATTAGATGGCGGCATTAGGACGACTTTTGTGAATACATACCTTCAGCTCTTCTAATTAAACCAATGCTTCTTTCCATATCTTCATACAAGTAAATCTGCATCCAAAAATTTGGAGATTGTTCGGTGCATCCCTGTCGAGCTCCAATGACATCCTCGAGAGAAGTGGTAGAATTGGTGGATAGGGTCAAATTCAGGCCCATGCCTGCAGCCGCATTTGCGACGTCAAGTTCGCCTTCGCCCCCGGCCATTTTTTGCATCGCACTGGGCGCAATGCCAATAGGCAATGGCGACTTCCAGCCAAATAGAGATACGGTTGTGTCGACATTGGATACGTCAACAAGCACCCGAGGCCGAATGCATAATCTGCCCAGAGTTAATTCAGCCTTTTGTGGGAGTAGAATTGTACGAGTATTCCCGTATGTGTATATACCTTTGAAATGCTTCTCTGTTCCTTGCTAAAGCTGTCTCATTGTCGGACCCAGACACGTAGAAATTGTAAACGTCCCTTGGTAGATTATTTTTTGCGGCAATTTCGATTTCGTTCAATGTCAAAGGCTTCATGTTTGATACACCGCCAAATTGGCAATGGCCGCGCGAGTTTTTCGAGATGAGTTGAACAATCGGCCGATCAATTGCTACGGCTGAACACACTGACTATTGAAGTTGGATGAACCTCAATTGATTGAACCCAATGTTACTAATCGGCTCGACATGCCTGGATGCACGGATGCTGTGACGCCCAGCCCCGGGGAAACAACGTCGCGGCCGGGTAGCTCGGCCCGCTAAACATCTCCCCGCCCAACGGGGGCCTCACGCCAACACGACCCCATTGGGAATAAATCTGGGGTAACGAGATACGGTGGCATGATAAGCTCCCCTGAGCCACCAAGCCGGTTCAAGATAAGGGCTGATTACGCTGTCACTTTCCCTATCCAACAGAGGCTACTAAAATCTTTGGTCCGGCCTTCCTCACGATCGAGACAATGGGCTTCGCGACTCCACTTACCTCAACAATCTCTCACTTCCCCGCGCCTCTGTCTCAGAGACTTTCCATTTCGTCGTCGGTCCACAGCCCCCAGATGGAACAGGACTCGAGCCATTACGTCCTAATATGACTACCCCGAAAAGCCGATCGCTGGGCGGCTGCTCGACCTGCCGGCGCTCCCACATCAAGTGCGACGAACGACGCCCCGGCTGCCTGGCATGTGAGCGCATCGGAGTCGAATGCGGGGGATATGAGACCCGCATCACTTTTGCGTACGAATGGTGCGACGTTGGACCACGCCAGCGAACCGACCAGTATGGCGATGGCCAGAAATTTCGTCGACCGCTCTTCACAGAAGAGTATCGCCAGACAATGAGCCAAGGCCTCGCAAGATCAGTTCCTTCCAGTGTTGCGAATGATATGCAGTCTTTTTTCGAAACAGCGAGCGCGCGGTTTGAGAATTCTGCACGTGGTGATTTAGAGGTTGTCAAGGGCCCCTTCAGCATTTTCAAGTTTGCCTCCGCGGTGGCCTTGCAGAACAATTCATCTCCCATTAATATGCCGGACCTCTCCGAGCCCCATGAACAGATCGATGGAATCGTACCACATATGCCCCTTATGGAACTGCCCTTTTTACATGACGACCAAGACAAAGTTCTCAACACGACCCTCCAAGAATTTATGAATAGCGAGCTCTTCTTCTCGGCAGATCTGCCCTCTACGCAGCCAATGGACAGCCCCATGAATGCTTCATCATGTTTTGAAACAGACAGGCAGCTTCTAGATGATGTACAGGAAAATTCACTTTTAGTGCCTGGTCTGTCCTTTCCCATCGGCCAAGCTCCTCCCGACGCCCCTTCACTATTGTATCATTATCAAGACGCAGTCATACCTCTTTTCTCACCTTTGAAATATCACAAGACACCCTGGAACACATTATTCATGCCTAGCGCCTTGAAGACATTGGCTACGTTAACAATTGGGCTACCACCCAACAATGCTAGCCTCTGTATATTCCAAGCCCTTCTTGCAATCAGTGCATTCCATATTGCGGCGACGGGACCTGGACCACAATCCCAACACTGGAGGTCTAGAGCAAACCACTACCTCCACCTTGCTCAACAGACCCTGAAGATGTCCTTGGCCGAGCAAGGAGCGGTGCCCAAGAGAGTAAAGTATAAAGACACATTGATGGCTCTTCTATCAATGGTCACTGCATCGGTAAGTTAAATACTCTTCAGTTTGGATCATGTAGCTGATATCGATCTTGTCCTAGATTTTCGGTGGCAATTGGAAACACACGCGATGCTATCTATTAGACGCTGACGCGCTGATCCGACAACGCGGACTGATAAAGCCTCATAAGTCTCGCAAGGTTCGGATGCTGCATCACTGCTACACGTATGCCCGCATCATACACGAAAGTACATTTATCATCACGCCAAGTCGAATAGAGACTAGTCTTCATCCAAACCTATCAATAGAGGAACAAGATAGGTCCCCGCTTCGGGCCCGGAATTGGGACGGTCGACTAGACCAACGACTTTCGATGGACAAGAGCTCAACAGAGGGCTTGCACGATATATTATTAAGCATCCCAGGTCGCTGGGCGCCGACACTCTACCCCGCTATATACGGTGTTCCTGAGTCGTTCCTGGTTCTTCTTTCAGAAACGACTCGACTAGCAAACGAGAGATGTGCACTGCAACAATCACTCGGCGAATCTAACCTGACTTGGGCCCAGTATCTCCTTAGAGCTAAAGTTCTTGAGAAATGCATCTGCAGCTGGGAATCTGCGGTGGACAGCTACCCCAAGGAATTGGCGACATCAGTATCCCAGACATTGATCAAAGCCAACTGTGACTTGGTAAAAAAGATGATGCTGGCATTGCATCAGGCACTACTCATATATTTTTATCGTAGAATCCACGACATTGACCCGATGATTCTGCAAGACCGGGTCGAGAAGGCCCTCCATCTCCTCCTAGAATGCGAGGACACTTACAAAGACACCGGTCAGTGCGCAGCAACATTTGCGTGGACGGGATTTGTGGCCGCCTGCGAAGCCCTCAATCAAGATGTCCAAGACAAATTCTCTGCTTGGTTTCGGCGCTGTTCGCGGCGCAGCGGGATCAAAACTTTTGAGGCATCACATCAATTGGCGCAGCAAATTTGGCAGCAGCGACGAGACTTGGATGACGTGGGTGTAAGCTGGCTGCAGCTTGTTGAGACGCGAAATAGCCATTTATGCTTTGTATAGGATTATGCTGTAATGAATGATGAGACCTTCTCAAATACGCGTTTCTTATCTTAAAGGTTTGTAGCAACATTGATCCTCCCAGCACGATATGCATACATGACCAAAGCAGATTCAATAATTGGTTGTCTTGCAAAATGGCCTCGAATGCATCCTTGACAGTCACCTCCACATCCCCGCAGTCTCCAATGCTGATTACATTAAATCTACATCGGCCCAAATGTCAACTTAGCCGTAGAGGGAAACGTCATGACGTGGAAAAAGGCACCGGCGATCCTCTAACAAGTGACGCCGAGCTACGAAGCCGATAAGGCAACCCCGCAAGGGAAGTGGTACCGAGCTGCCGAAAAATGTGGAGTCACCTCCATGTTCACGGCAAGACAGTACGAGGGCCGAGTTTTAGTAGCCTTTTCGCCGAATCGGCTCTAGTAGAATGGAATGTCACCCCGGTATGAACAGAAATATATTTATGCTGATAGGCTGGTGTCATAAATCCACCATGAAAGGCAGTGGCTTTCTGCACACTCCAATAATCCTGCAATATACTCTTTCACATATTTGCCAAAATGCCTAGCGAAGAGAAGCAGAGTGCTATTAATCCAGACTATGATCTGGACACACCCATTACATCCAAAGTCGGTCTAAGACAGGGCCTGGCTTCTTATGGCGATCCTCACTTCTCTCTCTTTCTCCGTAAGGTCTTCATCAAAGCACTTGGATACAGCGAGGATGCTTTGTCCCGACCCATCATCGGAATCGTCAATACCTACTCCAGCTTCAACCCTTGCCATTCAAATATTCCGCAACTTATCGATGCTGTCAAACGAGGAGTGCAGCTTAGTGGCGGATTGGCCATTGACTTCCCCACTATTAGCATACATGAGTCCTTCTCGACGCCAACTAGCATGTACCTCCGCAATCTCATGAGTATGGACACCGAGGAGATGATCAGCGCCCAACCATGCGATGCCGTAGTGTTAATTGGAGGTGAGATTATTGTTATGTGCTGCAAGATAATTTCACATACTAAACTATGCCTAGGATGCGACAAAACAACACCTGCTCAACTCATGGGCGGAATATCAGCGAATAAACCAATTTTGCATCTTGTAACAGGACCCATGATGCCTGGTAGTCATAAAGGGGTACGGATTGGAGCCTGTACCGATTGTAGGAACAACTGGGCAAAGTATAGAGCGGGTACCATTGATATTGAGGACATCTCAGCGATTAATGAGGAACTTGCTCCCACGGTATGCAATGCACTCTGAATATTGGATAACCGATCTCTGACACCTTATAAAGGGCGGAACTTGCGGTGTGATGGGCACAGCTAGCACAATGGCCTGCATCCTTGTTGGTCTTGGCATGATGCCCTTCGCTGGTGCTACTGCTCCAGCTGTTTCAGCTACCCGCTTGCGTATTGCTGAACAGACGGGAAAGTATGCAGTAGCTGCTTGCCAAAATGTTGACCAACTTCGCCCACAAACAGTATTAAGTCGAGAGTCATTCCTTAATGCCATCACCGTACTTCAAGCAATAGGCGGCTCAACTAATGCTGTTGTACATCTGATGGCTATTATCGGACGGCACCCGAAAGTCAGAAATACGATTACACTGGATACAATCAACGAGATTGGTCAGAAAACACCCTTGCTTGTTGACCTAAAGCCAAGTGGAGATAATTATATGACTGACTTCCATTCCTCTGGTATGTCATTGAAAATTGCAAGACTCATTTTGGTATCCGATTGCTAATATCACCCAGGTGGCATGCTTGCTCTTTTTCATGAGCTAAAACCTCTACTCCACCTTGATGCTCTGACAATCACGGGAAAAACTCTCGGACAGGAGCTTGCAGAGGCCTCATTTATATCAATCCCTCGTGAGCTCAGTGTTCTCCAACCTTTTGATAAGCCGCTTTACCCCGCGTCTTCATTGGTTGTGCTGCGAGGAAACCTGGCTCCTGGAGGTGCTATAATGAAAGCAAGCGCCTCAAAGTATAGGCGCTTGCTCAAGCATACTGGCAAAGCAGTCGTGTTTGCTAATTCAGCAGATCTTGCGGAAAGAATAGATGACCCCGAATTAGATGTGTCGCCTGATAGTGTTCTTGTACTACAGAATATCGGTCCAGTTGGAAATCCCGGTATGCCCGAGGCTGGGATGATTCCTATCCCCAGGAAGCTCGCATCTCAAGGTGTCTTGGACATGTTGCGACTATCTGACGGACGAATGAGTGGAACGGCAGGCGGTACAATCGGGCTCCATATCTCCCCAGAAGCAGCTGATCCTAGGTCAGTGTTGGGTATCGTGAGAAATGGGGATCTTATCACCTGTGATGTGGAGACAAGAACGCTATCCATTGACCTTTCCAAGGAGGAAATTGAGCAGAGGATACAAGAAAGGCTTAAATCCTTTGAAAAGTCCGAGGAAAGCGAATTGCCATGGACCAAGCGTAATGGAATGAGAGGATATCGCGGCTTGTACATGCGATCAGTCAATCAAGCCGACCAAGGTGCAGATTTCGACTTTTTAACAGCGGATGGGCCAGTATAGACTGGAAAATACTTGTTAAAGACTTTTTATAAAATTCAGAAGGCCTGATTCCAATTCCCATATCATTGCGAAGCTCTAATCCGGGACATACTACATTCACATCATGGTCAATTACGAATCCATAAGTGGATCCAAAACCGCTCAATATTTTAAACAACAATCAATCGGTAATCTCAGTTTAATATTCTATGAAAAATCACTACTACGAGAAAGCAAGCTTATTATTCCCAGAGCAATGTCGTGTTTGAACCACCAACGTTTCGGCGCCCTTAGGACATGACACGTGGGTGAAACATCAAATTGAAAGAATATACGGCTTTTAATCAAATAATTTCGACCACTCATTGTCTCACAAGTGGCCCAATGAGGTTTCATCGCCATGTGAATGAAGTTTATATGATCAGATCATGACTATTGCTTGTGGTTGAAGTTCGGGTGAGAGACAGATACTCCTGGGCTCCGCTTGAGCCGATTATCCGAGCGCATGAATATAATGACGATAATTATGACGTCAAGAGTTTTGTGCCTGGTCATATACGGTCGCTTGTCAGCTAACGAGCCGACTGATCCGGGCTCAAAGGGTTCACGATGCCGACCCCGCACTCTCTCGCGTTGCACGTTTGGGCACTTCGTTTGGTGACACTTCGCGCGCAAGAACCTGATGCATTGTGTAGTATCGGCCCCTTTGGATAGAATATACAAATATATTTGTTTTACTATAACTGGATTGGTTATTTTGAATATTTTCCGCCTTCAATTCTGATATCCTGATCCATTCCGTGCACCTGCCAGCAAATTGTAGTATAATTTCTCGAATCCACAATTCGGTCATCTCGGCGAGCCAGTCGTGAACAGTTGTGAACCTTTGGTGTATTTCATATTCCACTGCTCTCTCCTTTTTTTTCTTCCTCTTTTTAATTATAATTCGTCCTTCACTAGTGCTTTTGCTCCCGTAGCCGTCAACCGTGGCCTCGCATTATCATTGATGTCAGAGTATCATCGAGCTGAATCAATTTGAGTAGCTCCACGCCACAACACACCATAAACCTGGATACCTGACCAGTGGGCGGCGGTTCTTGCACCCACACCTACCCCGCCATTTATATTCACAAAATACCAGCACGTGGATATTATCACCATAGGTTGGGCTTCCCCCTTCCTGCCTGTTGTCTCCTCATTTTCACCGAATTTATTGTGATCTAACTCCACTATCGGGCTCATATAAAAGGTCTACCAACCGCTTCTGAGACGACAAAGGACTACGATCACCGAACATGTTTCGTGGCTACAATTCTTTTACATCATGGGAGGTCTCAGTGTAGTTGGGCACGGCCCCAAAACTGGCTCAGATCACAAGACCACTTCAGGTAGCTCTCGCAAAGTCGAAGCACAGCTCGCCAGCTACCAGGATGAGTTCACCACTAGTGTCTACGGCTCGCGCCGCGCATGCATGGATCTGCCAAGACATCAAATTCCCGAAGAGGAGATGCCTCGTGAGGTTGCCTACCGTATGATCAAGGATGATCTGAGTCTCGACAACAATCCTAGACTGAAGTAGGTATCCTTTCTCACTTCATCGTCATTTTCTCGAAGAATAAAGCTAATTCGTTGCCATTTGTCCGTAGCCTGGCATCATTCGTCACTACATATATGGTGCGTTTCCAACGGATGCTTCAAATGAACCTTGCACCACCGCATCATCAAATACTGACCATATATGCATTTACAAATAGGAAGAAGAAGTGGAGAAGCTCATGACCGAGTCGTTCTCCAAGAACTTCATTGACTATGAAGAATATCCTCAGTGCGCTGATATTCAAAGCCGCTGCGTCAACATGATCGGCAACCTCTTCAATGCATCTGTCGACTCCGCGGTGGGCACCTCCACAGTTGGCTCCTCTGAAGCCATCATGCTGGCAGTTCTTGCTATGAAGAAGCGCTGGAAGAAAAAGAGAATTGCTGAGGGAAAGAGCACTGAGAATCCTAATCTTGTCATGTCATCAGCTGTTCAGGTTTGCTGGGAAAAGGCTACCCGCTATTTTGAAATCGACGAGAAACTCGTTTATTGCACTCCCGACCGTTACGTCATGGACCCTGAGGAGTGTGTCAGTCTCTGCGATGAAAACACTATCGGAATTTGCGCCATTCTCGGAACAACCTACACAGGCCAGTACGAGGATGTCAAGGCCATCAACGACCTTCTTATTGAGAAGAAGATTGATGTTCCCATTCATGTTGATGCGGCGAGTGGTGGCTTCGTTGCCCCATTTGTTGTGCCGGATCTGGAATGGGATTTCCGATGCGAAAAGGTCGTCTCCATCAACGTTTCTGGACATAAATATGGCCTTGTCTATCCCGGCGTTGGTTGGGTTATCTGGAAAAGCCACGAGTATCTTCCCGAGGAACTTGTATTCAACATCAACTACCTTGGTGCCAATCAGTCTTCTTTTACCCTCAACTTTTCCAAGGGGGCTTCTCAGGTCATTGCTCAATACTACCAGCTTATCCGCCTGGGAAAGCATGGCTACAAATCCATTATGAGTAATCTGATTCGCATTTCCGACTATCTAACTGAAACGCTCGAGAAGGAAGGTTTTATCATCATGTCGGAGCGTTCTGGTGCAGGATTGCCACTTGTTGCTTTCCGTCTCCGCCCTCTTGAAGGCGACGAGGAACGTCACTACGACGAGTTTGCCCTTGCACACCATCTCCGGTCCCGTGGCTGGGTTGTCCCAGCTTACACCATGGCACCTCACTCTGGTGTGAAGATGCTTCGTATTGTTGTTCGAGAGGACTTTACCAGAAGCCTCTGCGATGCCCTTATTCACGATATCCGCCTTTGCCTTGGTCTTCTCGAGGAGACCGATCGAGACAGCATTAAGAAGCGAGAGGAGTACATCAAGACACACATCACTACTATGGGGAAGGGAAAGCACAGCCATGCTGCTTATAGCGTGAGTTTTCCATTTGCATGGACATTAAGTAATGAAAAAGCTAATACCTGATAGAACGAGACGCATTCTCTTCAGGGTAAGCATGGTAAAACACATGCAATCTGCTAGACTACACAGACTTGAGTGTTTTTTTTTAAACTTGTCTTTGTGGCAGGCCACTTTTTTACGCTGTGTTTTTTGAGGAGGGCTGCGATGGTGACGAGTCTCAAAATGCCTGGGATGTGGGCTTGTAGGTACAGTTGCAAGTGAAAAAAGACAGAATGAATATGAATCTTTTCGCATTGCAGATCGACCTCGCTATTATTTCGCTTATGGATTTCTAACCTCACCATGTTTCTTGCTATTTCACGATGCTCATCTAGCCTTAGGCTAAGAAGGGCACGTCAAGAAAGAGCATTTCATCGTCTATAGGTTCTAGCCTGCTAAAAGTGATGAGATCCCAACCCGAGCCCGACGAGCGAGCTAATGGGTCTCAAAAGAGTTGAACAGTGGGGAGAGCCACTCTACATGACTAAATGGGCGAAAGCATGAGCCAAGCTATGAATCACAATCCGCATCAAATACGGAGCTTGAAGCCATTATTTCCGCTTAAAAACCAAGCTAATGTGGCGCTAAACCCAGCTCATCCCCAGCGATCGCCTAAAGTGCTCAGCTGAGGCGCTAGGGTGGGCCAATTCCGGGTCATCAGCCTCCCTTCTCCCCTGCAGACAACGGAACATCTCCCGCACTTGCTTGTTTCTAAGCTTAAAGATGGATCTCGTCGCAAATCTGCCTTGTCTTTGCTTTCCCCAGCCAATCAACTAAAAAATAAAGGCTTGGCACCTGAAAACAGTCTGCCACTTTCCCGCACGTGGTCGTACCTTGGGCTACAATTCGTCAGTTAGATGTCTTCTGGAACGACCTCAGATCGCCATAAATTAAATGCGTGTTCCGAACGTGCCTATTGCTTTACCTGTTCGTAGCTCTTAGAAGCACACTTGAATTATTGATTATTGATTCAATAGTATATCCAAAATGAAGTCCATGCTCTCCCCCGCCAGCGCGTTGACGGCCTTGGCCATTTTATCCATCTCCTCGTCTTGCACAGCCGCAACCACAACATCGGCATCAATCACAGCCACAGCTACTGGAAAGGCGAAGCTCGAGCTGGAAGACCAGCGCGCAGGATGTTTTATCGACTGTTATAAGCAGTACGGGAACTTTACCAATTGCGAATTCGGCAAATCAAAGCTCCTGGAGTGCTGGTGTTCCGAAGCAGACTGGGTTGAAAAGGAAGAAGACTGTGTATGGGACGTGTGTGGCGTGGATGCTTATAACGGTGAGTATAATACGGGAGGGTTTAAGATGTTGTGTCAAACGAGAAACTAATCTACCTTCGTGCTTCTAGAATATGCTCCGATATACAAACGAAAATGCCAAACTGTCCAAGTTCCTTCAGGCAGACCACCAACGTGGACATACACGGTAGGTCCCTACCAGACGGTAATTGGTGTAACCAGCTACTAAAAGGTGAAATAGACTGAATGGGAATCAACATCAACGACTGTACCAACTACGACTGCTTTAGATCAGGAGTCAGCCACGCATACGACTGAGGAATCTACAGCGACCGACACCCAAACCAAAGCATCAACGACGACCGTTCCAAGTTCTAGCACTACAGATGGAAATACAGCGGCTGCAACTGACAATTCTAGCAATGCCAATACACTTGCTTGGACTTTCAGCACCATCACTGGGGTTGTCGTGGTATTAGTTAATCTATAAGCATTGCCACGAAGGAGGATAACGGCATCTTCTGCTTCTTCTAAATTATCTAGAAAATATAGTCAATTCAGTCTATCCAGAAGATGACGTTCCTTGGCCACCCCAAGCCAACTATCAAGCTTTCCGATCCAGGTAATGGTTAAATTAGTGATCTAGTGTAAGTTCGAGCCAAGGATACTTTAGTGCACATCAATATTTTATACACAAAGAACGAACTGCTCATATCGGTGCCCTACTCCTTGTGATCTTAGTATCATCATATTAAACAGAAGCCAAAGAACTTACAATCCCGTTTTCAATTAGGTGCTGGAGCAGAAACCTGATCCCAGGGTGACGAGAGGTTTATACGCCAAACTAAGATCTGCTATAATTATTATGAACGCTTAGATGAGCAAAGAGGGGACTTTCACTCTCCTAAAAGGATCATGATCCACTTCAGGTTTCACGTCGTCAACTCCTGATACATGTACTCCGCGGACGCTCTACTTTGATCATTAATATACCCGGAAATGCTTCCAACGAGAATATGAGAAACATGGTCACTATAACTTCTCGTATCCACCGTGTCACTAATAAGTTCAGTCAGTATTGTAATGGGATTAGTTTAGGAGAGATTAACTGACAACTTATCCTCGAGCTTGAACTTGCCCACAATCTCATCATCTAGATGTTTGAGCCGCTCTATTCCCTTTCAATCATGTCCAAATCGAATAAATTGAATCATAATCTGTTGCCGTCGGGCCTTTTTGTCGATCATATGTTGAGCTGCTCTGTCCATGACGCTATCGACGTGGGGAACGCCGGGTTCCCAAACACCATCTGTGAATACATAAATGCTGACAGGTTTATATCGATATTCGCTCTTTGCTATGATGTTGTCCAAAATACTGCTCAAGGCGAGTTCCATATTGCAGTTTCCTCGAACGAAATCGTGTTGATGGATCGCAACTTCTGGACCCGAACTGGTGCTGTGCTCACTTGGAGCTGTTACATCGGAAGCAAAAAACAACTCGATACTGTTCAGGTCAATATTTCTGACGTAGTAGCTTGTTACACGAGCTGCTCTTTGTACCTGTTCTTTGCATGGAATCATCGAGTCGAAATCACCAACAAAAATCATCTGTATTTGACATGTAGTTAGTCATTGAACAGTTCTACCATTTACAATACGCTCAACGCACCCATTCGCGTCGTCCTCCTGCCTTAACATATGACAATGCTTCTGGAATACCAGGCATTGTCATGATATCAGATGAAGTTCTTTTGTGAGCAGTTGAGAAACGACGAATTAGACTTCTGGCCTTATTTGCCAACTGTGAATACACCATTTCGAATGTGGCCTTGGTTTGCTCGTCGGTAGGTGAGTGTTGGAGGAAGTTTGCAGTTTGCTGACCAGAAGAGGTTTGTTGTCATCCAATCAGGACATTGCCCCAAGTGCTGGCCGATGATAGGAACATTCATCTTCTATTATGTTGACTTGGAGTTGGATTGGACTGACGAATCTCGTTTTGGGCAGGAGCCTCCACAGGAGAGGATTGGAATTGTCCATTCGACCCATTAACAGGGCTGACCGCTGTACTGGGTGGAAAGTTTCCGGACCAGATGTGAGTCCTTACTGGCACAGTAATGGTAGGTCCAGAGTGGTTTAGAGGTCCGCTTCCAGAGATCAGTCTCGTATAATCTGCATTCAAAGATTGACTGGGCCCCCGAATTGCTACCGGGGAAACTGGAGAGACTGGATTGTTATGGGAATGAAGGCCTTGGTCATCCACTTCAAATGGGCGATAGAGTGTCCCAGGAGGATCAGGAGCACTTAAACCCTAAGACGGAGCCAGTGTTAAGGCCCGTACACTATTACACTAGGGGGAGAAAATGATTGGTCAATGAACACATTGGTAGCGATCATCGGTACGGGTAACAGCTGCTATAACAAATAGGGGGTTCGGTCGCCGGCACCTCTGGCTTGGTCGTAACAATAATAAACTCTATCAGGCCTAGCCTCAGATTTAATCTGGCTTCCTTGCCTTGCCAAAATAAGTTTTAATAAGCCATATACTTTAAGTAGGAGAGGCTTAATTGTACATCAAGTATCCCGTGTAATATTCATCTGGTTGGACCCAATATTCATGCATCGGCGGCCTCAGTGTTTGTTGGTGCGGATAGAATGGGTAGTTATGGAATGTTAAAGGTTGCCATTGCGGCGGACCATAGTAGTCCTGTTGACCGTAGGAGTATTGCGGACTGTAATTGACTCGAGGACTGAAATTGTCTCGTGAACTGTAATTGCCTCGTTGATTATAATTACCTCGTGGACCGTCGTAGTCTCGTGGACTGTGATAATATGACGGCACAGGGCTAAATGGACTTCCCTCATAGGGGCTGTGGTCAGTTTGGCGTCTTCTTTCCATGTAATTTCGAGAACCGTTGGGAAAACGAGGTAGACCTGGAGGCTGTCTTGGAAGGGGATAAACTCTGTCTGCCTGTGTTGAGTCCCCTCTCTGGCGTTGCATTCGCCTATGTGGAAACTTTCGATCTCTTTTATGTTTCGAAGGGCCAGCCTGATTAGTGCCATGACGTCTTCGTCTTGGTTCCTCGATATCCACTTGTTCTTCAAGTTCTTCTTCAAATTCTCCAAGCTCTGTGACCCTGTCGTCGTCATTAGTAACGGCTTCTGTAGATGTCACGGAATTGACATCGGATTCGCCATCCTCATGTGAAGAGTATCCTAGCGAAAAGCTGCGAGCTACCATGCGGATACCAAGGTCCAAGTCCTGACCATATTTTGATTGTGCCATGCTCCTCACCATACGGAATAAACGCCGACAGCTCCGGTGACAGTCAACTCGATCAGCAATCGCCAATAAGGTCTCAATATGAGGCCCTTTGAGGTCTTCCCATTCGCTTTCAAACGCAGCATCCCCTAAAGGGCCTAATAGTAGTGATGTCCCGCCCTTTCCACTCACTTTGGTACACACATCTTCATTGCGGAGACAGCATCGCACGTATTGATGTATTCCGCATAGCGACATGAGATGCAGAAAAGATGCCTTGCACCCAGGCGGTAGAAAATAGGAGGTCCAGTGACCACCCAGCCCACCATATTGATCCACAAAGGCTGCGGCGGTTGCATTGTTGGAAGTTAGTGAAATTCCCGTGTTATTTACCTCGTCTAGCAATTTGATGATTTCGCGAGAGTCACTTGGAACAACCAACGCTCTCTTTGCATATTTTATACAAATTTCAACGCGATACCAGAAGTCAGTTGCTGAGAGAGATTTTGGATCCATGTCTTTTAACTGAAGCAAGTTGGATTTGAATAGAACGAGGTTCGGGCTGAAGGGCTTGGTGTTCAAAGATAAGATCCACCGCCAAATATCTGGGGTGTGGATGAAATCTCTGACGGTCCGATGGAGATACTGTACTTCAAGATCAGCCCAGCTTGCTTTATCCTCGTTTTCGACCCCCAGAGGTGAGTCATCGTCGTCGGAAGTAATCTCATTAGAGTTATTCTTGAAAGTCGAAGATGCTGTATTGCCTTTCGGGATGGAAACCTCCAACAAGCCTCGACATCGGCTTATCAATCTTCTCCTCATGCTAGTGCAATACGTCGCTTTCTGGCTCTGGCTCATCACCTGCACTGAAGCGTTCATAGCATACTGATCATCTTCTATATCACCCAGTGCCAAACACAAAAGAGTTGGCGAGTCGTCGCAAGCCCTGACCAGTTGGAACAGCTGTGAGGCATGCTCCAAGTAGTTGTCATCCAACCCTTCCAATATCCTTTCGAACAGATCCTCTAGCCTCCTTGGCATTGTCTCCAGTCGGCCTTCCAAATCACATATTCGATCACCGTTGGTAAGACCATCAAGTAGTGACTTTACGACCAACCGGACCCATAAAAACACTCCTTCTGCCTTTCCTGATATTTTATGAACGAGCCGTTCCGAGTATTCCGGCTCCCTTGCTTTTAGTTCTGAAAAGCCTCTGTTGGAGTTGAACTTTGCGGTGATGTAATGTGCGATGTCTCCTTGTGTGAGGTCTTGAAGGCAAAGCTGAGGCGATCGGTCGAAAGCATCTTCGAAGTTATTCCATGGACGACTTGCTACGCAGAGCTTCACATTATCTGCGGACTCTACCAAGTCGAATATAAAATCGATAAGTTGTGAGTGGCTTCCGGAGCACTCGTCTAGGCCGTCGATCATTATAAAGAACCGATGGTTGGGACAAATCTCAATTATGAGTTTGTTCAAGGCACAGGTGAGTTCATCCCAACTCCATGGTACATCATCATAATCGAACAAGGTAGAGGCTTCCCATCTCTCTGGCAAAAGCTCTTGGATGACTGATGGCAATTGCGAGAGACAATCATGCAATATTGTCTGCAACAGACCTTCTATAGACATTTGCATCTGCCAGCCACTGTTCCAGAAGTAAAAGGATCCACGGACGAGACAATGACCAGAGGCCCATTTCTGTAAACATTGGACTGTCTCTCTATGGTATCGAATAAACTTCATCAAAGTGGACTTGCCCGAACCAGGTTTCCCTGCTATCCAGTAAATTTTGTCGTCTGACTGCTCCAAAAACTGTTTAAAATTTGAGGATGCGCCTGCGGAGTGAGGTTCGTCGGAGAATATCCACTGAAAGGTTCTTCGGTGTGCCTTTTCAATCCGACGCTCACGGTCTGTCATATTTCTAAACCCCATCATATGAATTATCTTTTTGCGAATTCGTTCATTCTCGAGCTGAACCCATGAAGATCCATTGGCTGAGGCCTGGCCATGGCGGCCATTGTATGGAATTTGCTGTTGATGAATTGCCTGGAGAAGTTCATGTCGCCACTCTTCTCCATTGCTGATCTGGTTTACAAATTGGGTGCCTATTGACGTGCTGTTCCGTTGGCCTTGTTCTATTTTCTCGATCGATCGTCGGGTGCGTGATTGCTCCAGCGTCAGCTTTTCAGATTCGTGCCTACAAGTGTTACAGAAACACATTAGCATATTGATCTTCCGGGCTGATAAGATAAAAATAGAGATCGCCAACCTGAGAGTAACAACCGCATTGACTACCATCTGCTGGCGAAAGCGATCCAGCCTCCTTTCAAGTGTTTGCACCTTTTCATCATTCCAGGTAGACTTGAGTGCCTGTCTAAACGATCGCCATTTGCTTTTGGGTTGTTTGGTCTTGAGCTTCTCTAAAGCGGCCAGAAGCTCAGTGGCCACATTTTGGCAGTCTGTGCCGATTCTTATCTGCTCCTTCTCGATGCTAGTAAGTCGACGGTCGTTCGGATGCTTATCTAGCTGTTCCTGGATATCTTTGACATTCTTAGAAAGATACTCGGCTGTTTTCTCCAGCTCACTGTGTTCGATGACACGACCGTCTGGGGATTCGTGTATTGAAGCCCCGCGTTGGACAAGTTCTGTAGCGAATTCGATGAATTGGATTACATTCCTCGCTATTTTGAAACCATCCATCGTATCCGGATTTTGCTTCGATGATAGTGGCGCCGGAGAGAAGGATAAGATGGAGACCGAAATTATGCAAGACTGGAACGTAAAAAAAATGAATCCGATGGTAAAGTCATGGGTGCGCCCATAACGCTATCCGGGCGGGGTTGATCACGCTTCTCGCTATAGTAAGCATCTAGGCACCTTCCATTGGGTAGCGCGCGAGGCAGAATATTTCTGGAGCAGCCAGCAATATGACATGTACCAACTGCGGTTGATTTGTTGGACCTCCGAAGCGAACGTGCTCTGTTACTCATATCTAACTGCTGATGCATTTTTCTTCGACAGTCTCAGATGATTCCTGGTAACCATAATTATGAAGCTCGGGTATATAGATGACCTGCGCGTTCTTCTTCTTCTTATTTACAATCACAGGCTGACTTTGTGATATTTAGAGTTGTATCGGGCCTGCCTCAAGACAAGGCAACTTTTTGTGGCGTTGCTGACGTGGTGGGTTTATTTCCAATCACTGCACACCCCACCTGGATCGCAATGTAGGCTGCCAAGGTCCGCAGATGCGGCTGTGCCATTGATCCTGTGGCAGTTGGTTTGGACACCGGCGCATTTGATCTTGATGCGGCTTTCTAGCTTTCATACAAGACAAGAGATGCACCGAGTTGTGGTTCGTATAGTACTTTTATTGTCAAATTGAAACAGGCGTACCTGATCAGCCCGTGGCCCTTTTGCTACTAGAGACAGCTTTCAGCATTGCCTCAGCCAACAGATTAGGTAGACAAGCCAGATCATGATTCCGGCCACGCTCTCTCGAGCAGAAAATCTACCAGAGCTGTCTATGAAGGCGGCGGCGGAATCACAAAACATCAAAACCCTCGATAGCTTTGGGAACCTCTGTTTGTCCCAATCTTGGTATCACGCAGCTACTCCTCCCTCCCCTCCTACCACGCAATAATACCGACCAAGCACCACCATGCCAAAACAAAACTTAGAACGAATGTATATGTGCTGAAATGTGTACTGGATCAGCCATAACAGGAAACCACTCCATGGAGAATAGCGATTCAGAGATTGAAAGATTGCTGTATCGATGCTGTGAACTGGATCATGAAAGAATCGAGGAATTAAGCAAGCTCGCAAAGCAGTTTCGACAACAAGTTCAAATTGGGCGGCAAAGACGGTTGAATCAGCTTTCACATGCTATTCGTGTATTTTTGATCATTTTGGGGTGATATACTTGTTTATTATGTGATACTATCAATAGTTGACTATGAATCTAGATGCATAGAAGCTTTTGATGTGCCAATTGAAGGGATCTAGCTAGGTCTCTTATAGCTTCTGCTGCTGGAGGCTGTCACCTACAGCTGCTTCTGCTCTTCCTATTTAAGATTTGAAGTTATTCAGGGTCTAACAGACTAGGCTATTGAGACTATCTACTGAGTGTGACAGACACTCTTTCTCTACGATAACATTCGTCACCAAGGGCCCGTAGAATGGCTATTTGAGAAGAGTATCGAATCTAAAGAAGTACTCGTATTTCCGATGTAAAGCTAAACAACCAACCTTGAATCAATATCAATAAATGAGAATGCATTTAATCATCATCTAGCTCAAAGTCGTTCGTGTCTCAACCGACTCTCGGCAAACTTTACTGCGGCTTGTTGGCAGTAACCATAACTCCAAAGTTCTTGGTGCCGATTGCAATGTTGGTTCCCTGTACCGTGTTGTCACTGCGCCAGCAGCTGTCCATAATTCGTCCAGCAGCAGTAGCAACATTTTGGCTTTACGGAGTCCATTAGTTGTCTTTTATTGGAATTGGACGAAGGGGCGGGTGATTTACGCACCATCTAGTCTTCACTTCAGATTTACCTCCGCCAGCATTTCCCGTGATGATGGCGTTCGCTTGCTTGCACAGCGTGTTATGGCCAGCTGTTGCGACGCAAGTTTCCTGCCCGCGGGCAGCAAGCCTTTGGATGCATGTAGCAATATCCGAAGCCTAGAGAATTAACATTGGCACAAGATAAAAACAAAATGTTCCACCGTAGTTGAGAATGGGGCCTTACATTTGCATCATATCCTAATTCTTGGTTGCAAACAGGCGCACGTCTACTCAGCTTGTTGAGATCCCCTAGTTTGAAAATTAGTAGCTATAAAGGAACTGGTTGCGACGAAAAAGAATTGTGGAGCGGCGAGAAGAAGGTGAATCACTTACTCTTGCTAGCACCCTCCGTGGCAGCTTGAACAGCTTCCTCGGGAGACAAGTGGTTCCCATTTGGATTAGCTGCCATTCCATTCGCCCACTTTTCGAATGAAAAGGGACTAGATCGATGCGTAATTGACTGCGAGCTGGGTGGTGCAGCACTTGTCAAAGACAGGAGGCCAGTGAGGCAGACGAGTGAGGTCATAAAGTTGAACATTATGAACTTGAGGTTTTGGAGTATAGACAGCAGATAGTGCTTGTAAAAAGAATATGAAATGTTCTCGCAGTGAAATAGCTTGATGAAGACCAGAATATTCAATTGACATTGCCAGTTCGGTTACCTTTATACTTCGCTTGGAGATATCTAGGACTCTCTTTGAGTACTGCGATCATGCTGCCAGAAGCGCAGTTACATCATACAAGACCTAAAAATAATACAGGTGCACTGCCAAAAATCCTCCAGCCTCCAAGACGCAGCTGAAAATGGCGTGTAAGTGGAGTCTTTCTGGCTGTGCCAACGGTGCGGCTGAATTTCACCGGAAATACGGAGCTGAGCATCAATCCGATTGTGTCAACATGGAGAAATGTAGCGGGATGCAGCACTCTCTTGGTATGATGCAATTTGTAACTATATTGATTGCAGCACTTCTCTATTCCTATTTCTTTTTCTAAAAAAGAAAACACACAAAGAACAAGAAGAAATACAGTTGTATTCTGGTTGTCTTCACCCTCCATCATCTACTATGAGACTCGGTGTTTGTCGTGGAATACTACTCCTCGCATTTCCGCACAATTCCCAACGCCTAAATGAATTAGAGTGACCTCCCAAGCCACTTTTCTGTCGTTTTACAACCCTGAGGAGTTGGTAAGTGATGTGGGGAAAGCTCTGTCTGCCTGCGCCTCCTTGGCACGATAATCAAGTCCACGGGAAGTTATGGACTGGGTGAACGATGCCAGTTAATCCTCGGTAATGACGTCGACTACGGCGTGCATCATGCAGGATATGGCTTCCAGTTTGTGCGTTGTCGCAATTTCAAGGTGGGCCTAGCCAACAAATTCTGCTCTATCGGCCAATCGGTATGGCTGGAGGCTCCTGTCAACCTTGCAGGAGTTAAGGTGATGATGATTGCCTTAAATTGTAGTCTGACAGGAATTAATATGGTGCGGCCATAAATCGGCCAAATCGCGCCGTCTCTGAAACTGGGCAGCGGTTATAATGGAGGCAGTGCATGCCCGCAGCATACAGCATAGCCCAAAGGTACGCGCTGAGGTCACCAAACTGGCTTGGGCACACGTCAAGACTTTGGACAACTAAACAAGCCAAATAACAAACGCTACATAAATATTTTTACTTCGCACTCGTTGCGCCATCATGAAGCTACGATTCATCAGTACAGATGCCGGTATACCGGGTCTTATATATGGAAGTCTCACACCAACCACGCCTCGATTTTACAGACCGAATGCTTCTCTTGTAACTTTTCTTCATAGTTTGGCTCATAAAGGGTTGCGCATATTTCCCACCTCATTCATTCAGTACCAATACTTTCTGTCGGATTCCCTACCAGTTGAGTAGGCTAATGCATGGCCACGTCAACCTGGACGCTGTGTCGGCCCTCGGCACCACGACATATAAATGAGCTGACCCAGATTCATTCTCCCGTATTGATCATGAACCCAGGCCCTGTCACATTACACCATACCGCGCTAAATTCGTAAAAGTCTCAGTAGTCGTTCATTGTTTGCGATGAGTCACCAGCTAAATTGATCTTGGACAGCTTGAAGCGACCCCATTCGTAGCCAGGCATGCAACCCTACTCCCCAAAACCGATGATCTCAGAGTTTATACCCAGACCCAAATTATTCCATATCCTAGGCAATGCACATTGGTAAGAAAGAATATTTCTTTCCATTGCAAAAATTGAACTTAAAATGAAGCTCTTTTCTTGTAAATCGGAAGTTCCGTGGCTGCTGCATCTGATGCATTTCCCACATGATTGAAAGTGGTGGAAGTGTGGCGGACGCGCTCTGTTTTTTAGGCGCCCTATTCCCAATATTAGGGCCATACGCATATACAGCTCAGGCAAGGCTGCATCCTGTAAATTGCTCCAATTCAAAATTCTTGAAACAATACATCAAGTTAGAGCTATATTGCCAGACGGTGCAGGCGGTCCCATCACGAAATTTTGGCGTCCGTGCCGGCATATAATTGGTCGCGCGGACTGGCATGCGCTGGAGCCCTCAGAGGGCTGAAGGGCTGAAGAAGGATTCGATCCTTAGCGTCTTAGCAAGGGTTGCCGTTTACTTATGCATATTCCCAGCCTGCCACTAAATGGTTCAAACAACGCCTCACGGACGCTCATCCAACGTTTACATCGCCCCATTGGGTTGTTCTTGATACGAAGTGTAGAATGAAGGGCCATGCAAATGGGTAAGATGGGTGAATATTAGTACCGGCCGGATTATTCTAGCAGGGGTATTTAAAGTAGGCAACATCTTCTCCCAATTTCTAGTACACAATTCCACCGCCAACAAGACACCCATAAAATTACATTCCAGCCTGAAATTCCATTTCAACGAAAAGACCATTGGCGCGACACGAATATCTGGTCCTGATCTCCAATCCCACACTCCGTAGATAGACTGTATGGCCTAACCTGCAGGACCTTCTGAGTAGTTGAGTGACCCAGTCTCCCTGCCTCTGGCTGCCTCGGGCCCAATTTCACATACGAATATCATCAACATCGGCTGTCAGAACATCCAACGGCCATAGACACAAGGTACTTATTTTGCCGACCCTAACGAATGATCGTGGTCAAGACTGCCAAGTCGCGAATATTTTCCAGCTAAGATAGGAACAATCATTTCCTCCATCAACCTACTAGCCACGGCAGCTATAACAGCCCCAGACAGATCCCTTCCAGAGTTACAAAAAGCAAGGGCTTCTCAATACACCTAGAATTATAGCCATCTATTGATAAGTAAAGTCTTTCTGTATCCTCTTTTTATTCCTTCTCTCGTGCCGCGAATCCAATCATTCCTTTCAGTGAAAGGGAATACAGTCGACAGAACCACTTCACACATTCAACAGTTCACAAAAGTGTTGATAAATATGTGAAAGTATGAAAACTTTTGGATTCCAGTCTTCATGTGTGTGGGTCTCTTCATTCAAACGATGCGTGCTTGTAGGTAGAATATGAGCCCTTTGAAATTGATAACTATACTACGGGCTCAATAAACCCGCTACCCTCTAAGCCAGGAGGCCCTCAAGGAATATATACATGCTCATTGCCTGACGCTAGGTCCAATCTTCGCAAAGTAGTCACACTGTTTTTGCAAATCATTGGTGAGCTTTTCCATCTTTGTCTTTCCAGCTGTCTCAAACAGAATGCGCTCTTTTCCGTCACTCGTCCATTTCTCCCATTTCACGGACCCAGAATGACGATACTTGTTTGGATCGTACGATCGAATGAAACTTGACCAGTATCCTTGAACCACCGGGGTCACGGGTGCGTTCACCTCTCCATCGGCGTAGCTTGCGGGCGCGTCACCTCCCGCGTATTCGGGTCCAAATACCGCGTTGACTTCAACCGTGTGGGGAACGCCCACGCCTTCGGCAATTTGCGCGGGATCCTCAACATTGTAGCGGTAATTCCACGAGTTTGAGACATTATGCCGAGTGTAGGCATCCGAAATGTAAATCCCCGGGCACATGTATCGCATGTGACCGTATACGTCACTGACTTGTCGCCAGTAGCAACCCGGGTTGGGACAGGTATCGTTCGGGTTCGGGTAAAGTTCGTTGAGAACTCCCAACTGTTCCAGATTCAGGAATGAGAATTGGTTTTTGAGGAAGGCATTGCTTTCTGCCAATGTCGATGTGTTTTTCGGCGTAAACACAGTGCCGCCGTCGGTATCATCGCCCATGATGACGGGAACCCGAATAAACTTCCCTTCGTTGAACAAGTTGTAAGTTAGGTCCGGAACCAGGTCTCCATCTACCACGGGTGTCCACATGTAAATGGGCGCTTCCGCGCCTCCGGGCCCGGGAATATTGTAGTTCGCATTTTGGATTTCCTTAGTAGATTTGGAACGAAGGCAGTTCAAGGCGTCTTTGCCGGTGCAGCCCAGGCGGAGAGCCAGGTTTTGGTACCAATAAACGGATTCCTCTACCTTCAACATGCTGGCGAAGGATACGGACTCGGCAGCTGCGGCATGGAATAAACCCTCATCCTTTCCGCCATATGCGCTGAGGTGATGGGCAACGCTTGCAGCGCCGGCAGAAGCTCCTCCCATCATGACATGGCCGGGATTGCCACCGAACTTGGTGATGTATTTTTGCACCCACTGGAGAGCCTTTCTCTGGTCATGTAGACCAATGTTTGGTGTGATCTGGTCATTATCCTCAAGGAAGCCGTAGGGACCAACGCGGTAGTTCATCGTGACCACCACCATATCCATATCTGCCGCTTGGATAATGCCGGATCCATTAACATATGCGTTCGAGTTTTTGTTAAAGCCGCCACCTTGGATAAAGACAAAAACAGGAAGCTTTGAAGTATCGGTAGCGTTGCTTGGCGCAAAAACATTTACAAAGAGACAGTCTTCGGATATAGTTTTCCCAATCTCGGACGCCTTGGTACCGCTGGAAATACATGGAAGTCCCCACTATAATGCCTATTAGAGCCAATTCCCGAACCATACTAAGATACTATTGTTAACTTACGCTGCTCGCATCCTGGATGGTATCATTGTGCACAGGATCCTGGGCTGGCCTAAATCTCAAATCTCCAAGGGGAGGCGCTGCGTACCGCACTCCTAGCCATTGTGTTGTGCCATCATTCTGCTCGTTTCCTTCATATTTACTATACCCCAGGTTGACAAGGGTGTTGACTGCATTTGCTGGAGACAGCAACAGTAGAGCTGCGACAGAGAAGGAGGACGGTCTTCTCATGATGAAGGAATGCTAGGAGCAACCACAAAGCCGGAACCAAAACAGCGGTAAATTTGAGAAGACATTGAGCCATATTATATACGCGGGCAACTCCATATGAGCAACGTGGGCCTCATCCGACTTAGCCGAGTTCATTGGCGATCCTCTAGCCACTTATCGGAGTATCCGACAGACAGGCGTCAGCCAGGGTTCTGATTGA
The DNA here is from genome assembly GCA_003031705.1 of Calonectria naviculata. Lineage (NCBI taxonomy): Eukaryota > Fungi > Ascomycota > Sordariomycetes > Hypocreales > Nectriaceae > Calonectria > Calonectria naviculata. Next base: position 96,763 of record NAGG01000413.1, read on the forward strand.
TTTCACCGCATCAACTACTGGCCATATCGCGAAGTACAAGTACAATCCCCGCGATACCCCCCTTGCGATTACGACTTAATTATCTGGGGTGCAGGGGTCGATGAACCGAGCTTGTGGAGCGTGTGCGGGGTGAACCACGCTGGCTTAAACTTGATTTGGGGGTTTTGCCGTGGAATTGCCTTTTGAACCGCCGACATGGTCCCGAGGGATCAAGGTCTTGTGATACAGAGCTGGGAGGGGTTTCAGTTTGACCTCATCGTGAGCGTGTACCAAGTGTTCGGGACGGATGGACGATGTCGTTGTTAAGCTTTATGACCAAATAACAAGCCTCAAGATACACCAATGAGGAAAATCTATGCATGATCGATCAGTCTACCGTGTCGATCATGGCGTTTGACATACCATCAACCCGAACGATTCAGAGCGCGAGCTACATTTTAGACCGACTGCAAGACCAAGGCCAAAAGCCCATGGATGTTTCAAGCGGGGCGGACTCCATTTATAATGAGCGATAAAAACACGGCAGGCAATTCTGTCACCGAGAGTCTCTTCGTCGGCTAACCTCAAAATGTGGGGGTTAATTAGAGAAATTTCCAGAAGGAGTCTAATCTAAACTATAAAATCCTTATGACGTTTTCGTCCCGATTGTGTTGAGCGGTTCAAACGCATTCCCCGAGACAAGAACTTCGCTCCCAACAGCCAAGTCACTGTACAGAGGCTATTCTCAAGAGAAAACCCACGGCCTTAAAAGGGAGGGTACAAGGTCTTGGTTGGCTCTCCCTCGAGTAGATGATGCAATGTCTCACGGCCCATCTGCTTCATGATTAATGATGGACGGTTCATGCAATTTAATATGTGGATATTGTGGAATGTCTGGGTCTCCCGGTGAGATTGACTACCGCCCTGTCTGAACCTGAGCAGTCTACCATTCAGATCGCGACTTCTTTTGGCAGCTTACTCAGCTGTCGCACTACAAGCATTGCTTGCAAACTCTCAGCGTCATCCCGGCGATCATGTAGATCAATGCCCAGTGCAGAATTTCCCTATCAGCTACACATTGATGAACGGTCAGCCCAATATCTTCGTCCTCATTAGTCAAGCATCATCCGATGCCAACCTAGCGCCGATATTCCTAGATGGCCGAATTAAAATATGGATCCAAGTCTGTAATAGTCGACAGCATTGCTGATCCATTCAGATATCAAATCGTATCACTATAGCATCCAATCACAACAGTGATTAAGAGGTTGATCGTCGATAAGCGACCACTGCTTGCCGACGTAGCTGCAGCAGGTACACGGGAGATGCAACCTGGAATATCTCCAAGGATTAATCACATCGCTTTGTCAAGTCCAAACTTTGAGGTGATGATTAAGAAAAGGAGGAATGATATATCTTTGCACGCCTTTGGTTCGCACATTACAGCAATGGTATTGCGTCGCTATTGTTTTCTCTTCATCTTATGATCTTTCTATTCATACATTGTATCTATCAGTTCCCATTTGATTGAGAAAAGATACGTGTTGACACTCAGCTAAACAATAGCAGTTTCCTCAATGACTCCATGGCCGATTTGGTAAAGACCTTCATCTCAGAGGTGCTCTCTCTTTCTTTTGCATCAAACATTTCCATTGATACCCAACCCCTGAAGCCTGTTCGCAGGAAGGCTCTTAAAATGTCATGAACCGGTAGGTATCCGCCATTGAAGGGTTGAGTACGGTAGCTGCGACTCCAACGTGATCTGGCTGGTTGAGTTTGACAGTTTATGTCATCCATCGGTGGTTCCATTCTATAAGCATCCGAGATTCGGATCAAAATTATCCTTCTCGCGGGCACCGTGGCCACAAGTGCAGCGAGACTGTTCCTCCAACAGGTTTCAAGCTCCGCACGGCCAACTCTTTCGATCAACCCCGATTCAGTTGTTGGATCGGCGAATTCTCCTGCTTCCGTCTGGAAGGTATTCAAACACAAGCCAAGATTGTCTCGATTGGCTTTCTTTACGATCTCCCATACTGTCTTCCAAGTGGAAGTATGAGCCGCCCAACACTGGTTCTCGTAGGCAACACGGAAACCTTTCTCGGCACAAATACCCGCCAACTCAGCAAGGTCCATTGCCAGATCATTGAATGATGATGATATTTCTGCGGAGTCAGAAGAACTAACCTTTGAGTTGTTTTAGTATCATTGATATCAGCATGTTTTCAAATACACCTTTTTGTGGTTAGAGGACTAACCTGCAGTATATCTGTTCCAGCGGCTTCCATGACTCTTACCCATCCTCTCGCCCTTACAAACGCGTCGTCCCTTTGATCAGGGGATATGTCTCTTTTCCATCCCTCAAAGTTGGACAACGGTTTCAGTAACAGGATTCTAAGATCAAGCACGCTTGCCAAAGACTTGACAGCTCTAGCAACCACGACAATACTGTCAAAATCATGCGCATCTAGCTTTTTGTCAAACAACTCGCTTCCATAGGCCACCAAATCTGACATGGACAATTCTATCGCGTCAAATCCTGCGCTTCGAACAGCGTTGAGCTTTTCGGGCAAGGCAGCGCCAGAGTTGGACATGATGCTGCACGTTGCAAAGCACGTGGGAATTGTGTAGCCTTTGTATTGGATCCCCATGTTGGCCAATATCGAGGGTGGTGTGTCCGTAAAAAGAGAATCCCATTTGATATGACGGTTTTATGAGGTGCAAATGATGAGCATGAGAAATTTGCACGACCTGGTTTGGGAGGGTGCTGCTGATGACGTCGTTGACTGTGGGGAGCGTTGAGGGTCCATGAACTTGGAACTGGTATTTTCAAAGGCGCACCGCTACATGGGAGCAGGGTTGGGATCTTATACAATTAAGTTGGTCCTGGATACATTGAGAGTATTGATAAATCCGCGATCCGTCTGTTTGGTTATTCAATTCAAACTTGGTGAACATCGCCTCCAGTGATGTAATTGTCCAACAGACATGCACTTTGTTGGCCAGCCAACAGCAATAATCGCCACCCAACAGAAGCTATTACTTACTCATCCTCAAAATACTGGACCCTTCTAAAAATCACGGGTTAGCAATGTGTGGAGAGGCAATCTCATGAGTATGGTTGTACCCTTGCTGACCTTGTTGGCAATGCTTAATAAGCGATTTAGAGCCTGTGATTAGTCAGTAATGTCCTACCCTAGAGATGTCATAGCAAAATGTGGAAGAAACTTGGTAAATGATTGAGAATGGCTTCTATTAGATTTATGAAATTTTCAGCTTTTTGCAAATTTCAATCTACCTTGACAAATTCTGGTCTTTCTTTTTCTTCACTTTTCTTTGGTTTCTTTGCTTGATTCCCAAAGTCGTAGCTTTTCTATCCCAAAACATATGGTGCGCGTGTAATCGTATCCCCAAAGCTCCCCTGTCCCCTTGGGTCCGCGCTACGCGCCGTAAGAAGTTAGCAAGGGCCCGAAGATTCAAGAATCTCGTATTTCGCGTAAAATCGCATGGGATAGTCAAAAGTGGACTCAATATTTATCAGATGATCAGATAAGATAAGATTATAGAGTTGCACTCTTACCAACCGCCTTGCTCAATCTGGAAAAGTTCGCCCTGAATCATGCAGGGCCCGTCTCCCGGGCTTCACTGATCCTTGAAATAGCACTGTTGTGAATGACTTCACCTCGCGATGCCGACTTCGGATGAAGCTTAATTGCTCACCCTTGCGGCACATCGGTCTCGGAAGGCAAGGATGGCCTTCAGGTGGAGACATTTATGAGCCTTGATTGATACAATTACTTAACCTTCCGTGCGATGTATTGGGATTTCACCCATCAAGATATGTGCGGCTCCATTTTAGAAGCAGCATGGGGTTTTGTGAAATACTGGATCACCTTTCTGCATTTGGCCACGGACCGAGTAGATGCGCTGGACTCCATATTTCTTCCTTGTCCGGTTGGCAGCCTCGTAGTTTCGACATCAAGAACCCTGTACCTTCATGGTCGAACTCGGCCATTGATTCAGCTCTCTTCATTTTCCCGCCAACTATCAAGATGCGCTTCAGACGGCTGGCTGCAATGGCTAGACCGGTCTCCACTGCAGTTCTCGGCTTTGACGGATGGTTCGATACAATCCCCGATGTCGCCAAGGCTTGAGGTAAAGCCACTGAGAATCGAGTTCAGAGCCATATACCATAATCATATAAAGATTCCCTTCCGAGAAATCAAGGATGTGTTTCAGCCTTCCATCCGCGCCAATTTCGATCGCTTTGCCATCTGCCGCCTGGACCCCTCGTTCAATCCAGAGCGCAGCCTTGCTTCGCCTCCCTTCTTTCTTTGCCGTGAAACGGAGTCGATGCCATGGTCAACTGGGTCGACAAATTCCTGATCACCCTTTTCGGGGTGGCGGCTCTCGCCCCAGGTACCTCTGCTTGGGATCGTGATTCTGTTGCTGCCTCCCGTGGAAAAATAGCATCCTTGACTCCTGGTGTCATTCCGGGACGGTATGTCGTGGAATTTGGACAAGGTGATCATCTCCAGAACCGTGGTGTTGACCGCCGAGCTGCCTCCGTTGTTGGAGATTTGGAATCGCTTGGTTATAAGGTCAGCGTGGAGTCGGACTACTCTGCCATATCTGGCCGATTCCAAGGGGTTTCGATTCAAGTCTCGAACCATGACAATGGGACCCTCGATCAACTTCAGAAGGTTCCGGGTGTTGCTGATGCCTGGCCTGTCTACTCTATTGCCCTGGATACGAACTTCACCGCGAGCAGTTCGAGCCAGTGGAATCCCCATAATGTGACTCGCGTTGACGAGCTACACAGGCGCGGGATCAAGGGCAAAGGCCAACAAGTTTGTGTCATTGATAGTGGCGCAGATACGTCCCATCCTGCCCTGCAAGGGAAGATTGCTGGCGGTAAAAATATCCTGGAAAATGGCACCGACATCTCGGACTGCAACGGACACGGTACATTTGTGTCTTCCATCATTGCTGGGCAAAACAAAGACTTTTCTGGAGTTGCTCCGGAGGCCACAGTCTACATGTACAAGGTCTTTGGCTGTTCAAGCAGTACTTCCAATGACATTGTGCTGAACGCCATGCTAGCGGCAGATGCTGATGGTTGCGACATCATCTCTCTCTCTCTCGGCACTAACAACGGGTACTCCGACTCCGTCATGTCTCGAGTCGCTAGCGAAATTTCCAAAGACCGCACCATCATAATCGCAGGTGGCAATGCCGGAGAAACAGGCATCTTCTACGCCAGTTCCCCATCCGCTGGTCGCGGTGTAATTGCGGTTGGATCAGTCAACGCGAAGCAAGTTTTGGGCTGGCCAGCTACTATCAGCTCTTCAAGTGGAGAAAGCATTGAGCTGAGATATGTCACGCCCGATGGCCAAAAGCTCAATGAGACGGCGAATATTCCTCTTCACCTGGACACTGGAGATTCCTGCAACCCAGACACAGCATATGGAGGTGGTACAGAAAATTCAGCGGTAATTGTGAAGCGCGGTATCTGTTATGCTGGTAAAGATTACAATACCATGACCAGCACTGGCTACGGATATTACCTCATCTACGATTCATACAACCAAGGCGCGTATTACATGTCATCGATCACCGTCTCCGACTCCAATGTCCATTTGTATGCCGTAACAGGGGCTTCTGTTGGCGATTGGGTCAAGGAGCAAGTTGCTGCCAAACAAAACCTCACGCTCGTGGTGAAGGCTGACGCCGACGCGGCAGCTGCTCAGATCGATTTCCCCGCTGCTGGACAAGCTTCGTTTTATTCTTCTTGGGGGCCAACCTTTGAGAACGACTTTTATCCTTCCATTTTGGCCCCCGGAGGTGTTGTCTACGGAGCTCAGCCCGGCAATAAATATGCCGTTTCTTCAGGCACGTCGTTTGCGGCACCGTATGTCGCAGGCACTGCGGCGTTGTTCTACAGCCACATCAAGAAGGATCACGCAGAGTTTTCTCGAAGAATTGCGTCGACAGCGGCCCTGCTTCCGTCTTGGGACCAAAACCAAATGAAAGCCATCAGCAATATCGCTCCTCTTGTCCAACAAGGTGCTGGGTTGATGGACGCTGTTAAGCTTTTTGACTACAAAACTGTCCTCCTTTCGGAGCCATACATCTCCCTGAACGACACAGACAACCGAGTTAAGACACGAACCATTCGCCTAAAGAATACTGCTTCGTCGCCAGTAACTTTCAACATCTCGCATGTGGCCGCCGCGACTGTTCAGTCCCGGGACTCGGACTTGTACCCTATGACGTATTTCCCAACGGTATTGAACGGTGAAGGCTCTATTGATGCCCCCGAAACCGTTACTATTGCAGCTGGAGCTACAGGTGACATTCAAGTCACTATAAACGCGCCTACAGGTTCAGATTCCAGTGGCGCCGTATGGAGTGGTAAAATCGTCTTTGCGGGCGATAATGGAGAGTATATCACGGTGCCTTACATGGGTGTTGAGGTTTCTACCTACAATTGGACACCACTTGAAGGTGCTCCACTCTCTTTCTTTTACGATGGTGACACTGGATATCTATTTCCCGTTGATTACAACGGCAAGATCTTTAAACCTGCCGAAGATGACTCCCCTGAGACTTATTACGCGTTGCGGTACGGCACGGCAGAGTTCTCCCTCGACTTAGTGGGTGAGAGCTGGACTGTCGATGACTTTTCTTATCCACTTTCCGCTGGAAGTGGGTCGAAGAAGTGGTACGGTTCCTTGAGATCGGCAGCTGATGTATTCGGCTCCTACACGGATTTCCCAGCCAAGTATCCAGTACGCTTCAGCTCCGTGGGATTCACCAAGTTCCAATGCTTTTCCAATGGAACCAAGATTCCATCAGGAAAATACAAAGTCCTCAGTCGAGCGCTTCGTATGTTTGGAAACCCATCAAACCCCAAAGATTGGCAGTTGTATCTTTCAGACACTCTGAAGATCCAACTAGGCAACGATCCTATCCCAAGCCCAAACACTACTGCAATCAATACGCCCATCAAATCATCGACTGTTGATAGTACGTACGTCTCTACTCCAAGCGCCACAATAACCGCCAAGAATGCTACCTTCGCCATCACATCCTCTCACTCTATAACCAGCTCCACACCATATGCGACGATTACGGCCACAAACGCTACCTTGACGATATCATCCTCCGGCGCCGTGACCACCAGTACTACCTCCAAGCCAGGAATTACAAAGACCCTCAAGGCTGTCACAAGCCCAACTGGTCTTTCTGGCGCATTTGTCGATGTGAGTGTCCGAAGACAGGGGGTAGATTCTAATATAATCTACGACCCGGCCTATTGGATGGAACTTCACGTTCAGATTAAGATTCCAACACGTGTTAAGGAAGGATCTTCCGTGAGCTTCGCGCTTCCCCCCGAAATTATTGATGTGCCCGATAAGGATTACGTCCAAGACATTGCATCTAATTTGGTCGGAAAAGCGAGCTTTAACAGCATCACCGGTCTGTATACGATTGTGTTTAATAGCTGGACAGAGTGGCATAACAACCTTGTTGGCAACTTTTACTTGTTTTGCCGTTTCAGCAAGCAATTCCAGTCTACGCTTGAAGCAGGGACATATTATTTGGAGATCCCGACGGTTGGGAAGACGTTCTACCCGTCCGTTGACTTCAATCCAATTGATCGATCTACCGTGTACGAGTCAAAGTTTGAACAGAAGATTGACGACCGAGATATATTTTTCTTCGACATTCAAGTTCCTGGTCAAGTGGGTCCCTGGAAATCAGTGACCTTCACGGGCAGCCAGGCATCTGATGACAATGGATTCCTGTGCGCGAATACGACAGTGGCTGTTGGTACAGGATTTGGTAGTCGCAATGAGATAATTGATTCAAAGGATGTCACTGCGCAGTCCATCGAACGTTGCGAGGTCAAAACGCTCAAAGCAGTGTACCCGGGCGAAATTCCGACAAATCAAGTTTTGGCATTCAAGGTTGCAGTCATGCTTGGCTTCAAGACCTCTTGGAGTCTTAGCTGGCCCTACACCCTTGCTATCGAATTGAACAATGGTACTTCAATTGGGTACTCGTCTCGAACCATACGTTACGACAGATATGCTCTAAGTAGTCCCGACTACTGGTTTGTTGGCAGCATTGACAGGACGGGTCCTATGCAAAGCGACACGCCCGCATCAACTACAGTCTATTCAACAATCTCTTCATCAACTGGCCTATCCTCCACGCCCATAGCGTCAAAGAATTCCACTCTTTCAGTAGTTCTGACAACCACAGGCAGGTCATCTCACATAGCAGATGGAACAACGACGCCGCAGGGCGCTGCTTCAACCCCGACGTTGACTCGTGGTGTCTCTTCTTCTGCACCTATGGTATCGAAGAATTCAACCTCGGGTTTCACGAAAACCTCAAGATTTTCCCCTCCTGCATCAGCCCAAGAGACAACTACTCCAAAGGACTCCGTTTCAAGCTTGGCGCCGACTCATAGTGCCTTGTCTTCCGGCTCAGGTAAAGTAGAAACAACAGACCTTCATGCTTCTTCAGCCGTCTCTTCAACAAAAGTTGTATCGAGCGCTACCGAAAACCTGCCAACCATCACGCTTCGAGTCTCAACGACAACGCCGGCGTCGCCATCCCTCGTCTCAACTCCAACAGTGAACTCCACAAGCACAGATATCTCGTTGTCGACGAAGCCATCAACTCCTATCGACACAGCTACCTCCTCTCCAGCGAACTCATCCGCCCCCATCTCTAGTCCAGTTGTGAGAAGCTTTACTACTAAAAGCCCTGTTTCATCAATTCAGAGCCATCTCACAACCACTCGTCAGTTTGCATCTTCAAGCCTCTCAACAACCCATCCGGAAACATCACCATCGACTAAGACAAGTTCGCCTGCCATCTCTGAAAATGACGATGGTAACACGGATTCGGAGATGAATCCAACCAAAACCATGGTGTCGACAATGCAGTGGCAAACATCCAAACTCCCTGGCACAAATGGAGCGAGCCATGGGTCAAGCTCTGAATCTCCAGCTAGCAGTCTTATCCACGGGTCGCCCACGGTTACTGTCATCATTACAACATTTTCTCGACCAGGTCGAACAGATCTAGTAACAGAGACGATCACGGTTCCATGCACTTCGAAAGACCAAACAGAGGTCAATACATTCGCCTCAGAACGGCATTCAAGCGATGCCTTTATTACCGGAGGTGATCGTGCTGCTGGACACGTTCAACATACTTGGTCTCGTGTAGCGGATCAAGCACCTTCAGTAACGATCCCATCTGCAAAGGATCATTTGAAGGCGGAGAGCGCATCTGTACCAGACGATGGATTTGAGCCATCTACTTCGCCCATACTCGTCAAACCTACTGACGTCAATTGGGCCACTTCAGTCAGCAAGGGGGATAGCGTTGGTGACGAGAAAACGAACAAGAACGCCGACAAAACCGTACAAGCAATACCGAATCCTTCAAAGACTTCATATAATGCAACGACCATTGGTGGCTTTGGAACTTCCACCAAGGGGTCTTTCAGTGCATCAACACCGGCGCCTTCTGTCGAGCCAGATCGGGTATCCAGTGCTGAATCATTGCTCGTGGGTGTTTATCACATCGCTCTGTTGGTCGTTCTGGGCGTGGTTGCGATTATGTAGAGATGAGATATTCGATTTCGATTTCGATCTAAACTAATTACGATTTCTACTTCCAAGCTGTTACTTGGCAAGGTTTCCAGAAGGGACATCTTCTAATCGTGGGGTTCCGAAGGTCTTCAGCTGCACTAAAATATACTTGAGGAAATATTAGCTTCGTAACTTTTAGATTTCTTCATCTTACAGAATATTAACGTTATCGATTGTTGCACTATACCTTGGATGTTGACCATATGTTCGCATCCTGAAATTAGTTATGGCGAAGGAAGCGCAACCAAACATGTTGAAGTGCAGTAGCTCTCTGGTGTAAAGAGCAAAACCAAGTAACAAAAATAAAGAGCAGAAAAGTGTTCGGTGAACTTCTGTGAGAGGAGTACCCTGGCTGGCGTGCCTGGTGGCCAGTGGATGGAGCTTAGGTATTCTCCTTAAATCTAGGCTAAACTCAGCCCCCTATCTCCACCATGCAAAAGTTCAACCAGCGTGACGTTGCATCTGACAACCAAACGGCGAAGGAGCATGCCCCAGCTTTCATGAGAAATAACGCATGGAAATTTCTTTGAACGTGTGGCATGATTATAGACTATGCCATGTATGACCTACAAGACATCACTACAAGTCGGAAATATGACGAGAAATTCGACACCAGCGAAATAGACTCGGCCCTCACCTAAAAGGACATTACTACTTCGCAGAAATGCAAACTAGATTGAAGAACAGAGCCTGGACATGCAGCCTTCTACTTTGCCTACCAATAAACCAATCCGTGCAGCGGTGTAGGCGCGGATTTGGATGCTCCTCCTCCCTCAGCCGCAGCTTTTCGGGTTCGAATGTGACTCCGACGCGCGTCAAAGTGAGACTGCAAAATTAACAAGCATCGGTCGTAATCAAGCCAATCATATGAGCGGGTTTCACCGGGTCAAAACAAAAAAGAGGGCGGCAAAGAAGCAAACTACCGCCTCCTCAGCCATTCATCAATGGCGTGAGTGCGCATGTGCCTGGATCTGGTTGGAATGGTTCACAGAATCGCAGAGGTGTCCCGATTAGGAACTTGTCTCCAGGGGCCCAATGTGGCATCAGGGATCCGACTCCGTCGTTGGGGTCCGTTCAATTCAGTCAGCCTTCTGGTCGTCTCGGGTACCGTAGTCGGGTCCACTTGGACAAGTAATCCTACTTTTTTGCTAGACCCGATGCTCTGTGCGTTGTTGAATGTTGGAGTAAAATTACACGGACGGAAATGGCAAGGCATTCTCATTGGAAAAATTGTAAGTCGATGGGCGTGGTAGCACTCCACACGGACATTCTCCTGCAGTGTGCACAGCAAGGCTAAAAGGCTTTGACGTCTAATTTTAACTTATAGGCCCTTACTTATCTTAGGGGTTGTAAGTTGAAACTAACAAGGTTGATTTGTTTGGTCAATGCTCTGAGCCCTCTAGATGAATTGATCTCCAGATCAGAGCGCTGGGAGAAAACGAAAACGATGACAATGAGGAGCCACAAAAAGAGCCTCAATTCTCCGGAGCAGATGCCCTGACTTGGCAAAGATCCTGGTGCATGTGGAGTTGCTGGGCTGAAATTGCGGGTTGCCTGATGCAGGCGTTTATCTTGGTCCACCTCCCCAATGTGGAGCCGCCGATGGAGGCTTTATCGTCTCACCCAGTGAGAAGAGCAAGAACTACACATTGGGGTTGTATTCGTGAGGCGTACTGCATCGTTCACTTCTCACTAGCGTCCTCAGTCCTCCTGGCTTCACGGTGACATGGTTATTCTTAGCCGTTGTGGAGATGCCGAGGAGTGTACCCCTGAGATACGCGTAGTGGAACGAGAACTGGATCAATGTGCGAAAACACATAAAGAATAAGAGTCCCCCAAATTCAGATCGCAGTATCGTTCACTCAAAATAAAGTCTTCCTACCGTCCTGAGCAACAAGTATTCACTGCTAGTCCCTTGATACATACAATATGTACACCCCTGCGCTGGCCATTGGCTTGCTTGCTCTCTTGACGGGCAACGTGTATGCCAACGGACAGAGCAAACCCAACGTTTTCTCTGTGCCTGGCTCAGCTGGTACCGACAAAGACTACAGTGAGGATCCAGTTTACAGTGTCGGGGACAGCGTCACGTTTAAATGGACGTCGAAATTCAGCAAGGTGGGAATTTTGCTGTGGCAGCAATATCCAAACTTGGGCGCGGGAAACTCCATCTCGCTCCTTTGTAAGTAGCCCCTGCGCTCTTAATTGCTTGAATAATCTGGAAGGTTACTTTAAGCTAACCCAAAATCATAGCTGATTCGTCCTCGACGGCCTTGACTTGGAAGGTATCTCGCGACTGGTTGTCGGGTGTTGATGATGATCAGACTGCTGTTGCTTATTTAGCTATGTACGAGTCTGGTTCCACCTCTTACGCCGTTATCAGCCACTACATCAATATCACCGCTGTCGATTCGTCTTCTTCTTCTTCTTCGGTTGTATCGACCTCGTCAGCTAAGTCAACCCAAGCAGCGGAGACAAAGACGACCGAAACCGAAGCTACAACAACTAGTCAAGCCGCGACTACCAGTGCCGCAGAGTCCACAGCCGCTCCAGTATCGAGCAACGTCATAACTACTGACGCAGCTGGTGGTTTGACTACGATCCTCGTTACAGCTGCTGCAGCCTCGGCAGCTTCTTCCTCGACGTCTACATCTACAGGGGGGTCCACAACTTCCGGTTCTTCCTCTTCCTCTTCTCCTGGGAAGATAGCAGGTATCGCGGTCGGATCCATCCTCGGTGCTTTCTCAGCCCTTGGAGGCGGCGGATATGCTTATCGTAGAAGGAGACGCACTCGCAAGGCTGCCAAGGAAGCCGCTTTCAAGATGCAGCAACAGAGCAACCAAAGTACACAGATTCACATCTCTCAGGCAGCCCCTGCGCCTTCATCTTCTCCTCCAGCTCCTCCGGCCTCCGGATATGGCGCCGGACACTGGCGCGGCATGTCTGAACACGAGAAAGCGGGCCATACTACCACGCACACACCTGTGTATCAGCCTTATCAGCCTCCTCAATCAGCTGCGTATGCCGATACACCACCTCAACAGCCACCAGCCCAATGGAACTACTCTCCTGCTCAAAATCAGCCTGCATACGCACCGCCGCAGTGGAATAATCCAGCCGAGCAAAATGTAAACGAGATGCCGACCCAAAATTACCAGCGAGGGCCCGGAAATGGAGGAGCATACGAAGCGCCATAATAGAATTCTAAAGGTCCTTTGGATTTGAGTAGTCATTAGTCAATTTTACTTGTAAATATTACCACAACCAAGTCAGCTCAATAAACCTTTTCATTGTTCAAGCCCGGATACATTCAGTTTTACAATAAGATATCCCCACATTCATATCCACCGATAACATATCTTTTGAACAATTGAATGCATATTAAGCATAAGAAGCTTTATTAAATTTGAAATATGCCATTCTGCGAGAGTGGAGATACAGTAATAGACAGAAAATAACCTCAACATTCCCGCTAACGTAACCTTCTAACTAACAATTCATTCACTGTTCAAAATTTCCGTAATTTGTTCCAGTGACTTATTTAACTCCCCGCTGGTAGTACAGGCAGCAAATACAAACCTATCTGGCCTTAAAACAACAAATTTCCGGTTTGGAAGCTCCTTCTGCATACGGTACTCATCATAATATTTAGGAGCGGGTCTATTCTCACAGAGTGGTGAGAGAGAAAACTCGTGGCCTGTTGCTATGCGGACTGTGCGATATGCCGTCCCTTTCATGCCGAATAAGTCAGCGCTTGGGTCCATAACTATGACCGTGGCTTCGGACAGATTAATGTATGGATGGTTGGAGTTTTGCTGCTGAGCTTGCCAAATTTCTCTGTAGACGGCAGTCAAATTGGCCGTATCATCAGCGAAAGCAACGAGCTGCAAAAGACCCCGTTTCTCTGGGTGGAAAATCTCATCATCCGTGAAGCGGACGGTTGACTTTCCATCCATAGATTCTGCCGTACCTAAAGGTGAGCAGTACACCTGAGGGAACAGAACACCGCCATCAAACTGCGGGATGAAGTGCAGCCCAGGTTCGTATTGGTAACGGCACATGCCGGCCGCCCGAGGCCCCATCTCAAGCTGACGTCTCCATGATGGAACCAATTGAACCGCCCACAAGTAGGTGTCTCTGAGAAATATCTTGAGAGGGTTGCTCTCCGTTACATACAACCCGTTTTCGACAGTCAGAGCCAAAGATCTTTCCAGTTGCTGCTTACGTTCCTTGTACCATGTTTCTAGGAGTGCCTCATAGGGCTTGAAGCCATCTTGGCACGCGATTTTGAGTCGCCAAGCAAGGGAGCATACGTCCCTAAAACCCGAAGCTAGGCCTTGCCCACCAACTACAGAATGACAGTCAGTAAACGAACTCCTATTTTAGGCATTTTATTAACGGGATAGTGGAAATTGCCTACAGGGAGGGAACACATGAGCAGAGTCGCCTGATAAGATTACTCGCCCGAGAGCCCACTTATTACAACTCTTCGCAGAGAATAAGAAGGGCTTAGCCCGCAAAGTTTCGATGCAGTTAAGGGGAAAGGTCACGTCCCCTCGAATTCTGGGATGACAGTCAGTGATACAGCCCAATATAATTTATTGCGCAGGGATGGAACTTGCCCATATGACGATCCAGAATGGGTGATGTATGGAACCAGGATCTTGTTCAGATTGTCCGTCTCCACCAGCTCATTACCATCTTCACCCGGTCGTACGAAGAATTCGAATCGCCACAGCCTTTCCTTTGTGGTTCCAAAACGTACGCATACCGCAGGGCGGTGTGGATTGCAGAGAAACCTGAAGTTTTCCGGGAAGAATAAATCGTACACCTCCTCCGATGTGTATCCCGCTTTCCACAGTGGGAAATCGGGGTGTGACTCGGGTGTGGGAAGTGATATGTGCCAATTGACAGCGACCCAAGTTTCCTCGTAAGATGTGCTATTTTATTGTTAGTCTCTCGTAAAAAACAATGTGAAGACATCGGAAAACAGCAAAACATTCTCTCCAACGCACAATTCTATGGCTACCGCATTAAGAAGACGACATTTACGCACCTCGGTGGTTGTCGCAAGAGGATTCCCTTGGGTTCAAGGTACTTCTTCCTGATAAATCCAGTTCTGCCATCCGCGCCAACCAAGAACTTGCCCCTCAGAACCTTTTCACTTCCATCTGCGGACGTATACGTCGCGTACACCCACTGCTTGTCTTCGGAGATGGCAGTCAAAGTGCATTCCTTTCGCAGCTGGGAAAGCGGCGAGGAGAGTAATGCCTTTCGCAGATATTTTTCCAGGTGCGGTTGCTTGTGGCAAATGTAGCCGACATGGCCGGTGCCACCATCCGAGGTGGTGGCATCGATAGAGAGGAAAGGCCGACGTTTGAGGTCGCTGTGTAGGCCGCTAATGAATTTAAAGATTCCCGCGCATGGGCCAATGTCGCTGTAGACATGGTCGTATATTCCTATGCTCTGCACCGCTCGTATACCGTCCTCGTCCAGAGCGATAGCTCGAGGGTCCATGACAATGTCTGCTTCTTTCTCGATGCTTATACTCTCGACGCCCAGTTGAGCAAGCTGCGTGGCCAACATGGCGCCAGTTGGGCCACAGCCCACGATGATAACATCGGTTGTCTCCATATTTGGCTTAGGCGTTTGTTATTCGAGTTGTGGTTAATTTTACCGTGTGTTTCGGTATCGACGTGAATGGGTTTGTGAAAGTCATACCACGACAATTTTCTCTCTATATATGCTTCTCTACAAGCTACCTGTTTCCATAATTATGGGGGCGTAGAGGAGTAGACTTGCGATTCTGATAATTCCGATGTTGTACTCCCGCATCCCCGTATCCTCGTAACCCCGTAATCCCGTACCCTGTCATCCCCACGTACATGAGACAATGCACCTAGCATAAGCCGGCCTGGCCCGAAAATTTGGTTAATAGAGAAGTTATAGGACATTGGTATTCAATGCCAAAATAATTCCGGGGGCTCATTAACAGCCATCGAGAATAAACGACGAAGTGCTTCATCAAGATCAAGAACATCCAAGCATACGAAGATTCAATTACTTGTAATATTGTAGACTATAGGCACGACATTGCCTAGCAATGTGAACCATGTCTAAACTGATGGTTAGCTAGGAAGAACGAATACTCTCAAGCTCGGCTTTGATCCAAGTCATTAGTTCATGTATCAGCGAACAACTAGCCCTTCTTAACAAGATTCACCTCCGTAAGATGCTGTCTCCCCGACCCTTCTAGAGTTCTTGCAACTTGCGTAATAGGATAACGCCCCTTGGCTCTGTGGGGTCCCGATAATGTCCCCATGTAGTAATACGCGTGAATCATACCCGTTTGAAGGGCAGGATGGCATGGCTTTCACCGCAGGATTCAACCTGCTCCGTGATGGCCCGCTCACTTATCGCACTAGTCTCCTATTGGAGATTCCCGAGCCAACCATTCCTATGTCTGCCGATGATGCTTCCTGGGTGAAATCCTCCGCGGTGTGTTACTGCCCTATCGCAATTAACGGAACAGCAATCTTTATTTCCGCTTAGAACTGTATTGTGGGGTTCTAGGGCCATGTATAGGTTTTAATACAGCTTTCGAATCCCTCACAGGAACTCGGCTCATTCCCATGCTTGTTGTAGATCATGTATCATGGCCAAGTGCTTCATTAGCCAGTTCATTTGCTTCTTTGTTCCTGTCCCGCGACACGTGCAAAAATCTGAAATCTATTCCTCCAGGACCTATATGTGTTATGTCCTCGATAGATTCGTGCATCTTTTTTAAGGCGGCGTAGTGAGCCACGGAACGTCCTCGGTTGCTCCGCCCCTCATTTCGAATCCAGCCTTCGATGTTTTCACACATGGCTCTCACTAGAGTGGCCGAGTCCGACACAATGCGGACTTGCCACAGCGACGTATCTTGGGTGACCACGTTGCAAATTAAAGGGAGAGCCCGCGACAGGGCCTCAATCTCGGCTCGGGACCTCGTCTGCGGACCATCGGGAGGTAGGCGGCCGGAGGCGTTGTGCGGGGATTGCGGACCAAAGTAAACGCCCCAAGCGGCACGCGCCCGTGGGGCTCGACAGGCGCCGGCGATGCACACGGCAACGGTGGCGTGATCGGTCCTGACCTTGTCTATCAAGAGACCCGGGATCCCCAAGCGCATAACCTGAAGCTGCGAGACCTTCTTGGCGGGCGTGTACACGATGAGGTGTTCTTCGGGCACGCGACGGTGGAGCGGGCTGTACTGCGGATCGAATTGTCGCGCAATTGGCTGGCCACACTCGTTCGGCGGAGATCCATCCTCTTCAAAAATGCCCAAAACCATAGTAACCGTATTGTAAATGGCTTCCATGGGCAACTAACTTGGGATCAGGCCACTCAACTGGTGGAGTGGAGCAATTTCTATTCACGTGCAAACACAGCGAATAGCAAGCCGCCCTCTACTGTAGGTTGTCGTGGTGGTTTTTGATAGCAGCCCAGGCGGCCACTGAAGTTCCTCTCTGTTGAGGCTAAAATTGCAGTGAAGCTGGCTTATTTTTTTTTTTTTATCTTGCTTTGGGTAACATTGCATAATTGTCACTTTCCCGGCAACACCATTTGTCCATTCATGCCACAACCTTGCAGTCAGCCAGTTACCCCCACGACACCATTCCCACCACGGTGCTCTACTATGCGAATGCCCCCAAGCAACCACAAACCTCTCAAAATTCATCATGAAAATGAAGGAAACTTTTATAGTATGGGAACCATTATTGTCCCTGCCACTTACAGAGGCAATTAAATTTAGATTCAAAAAAAGGTGAGAAAATAAACATCCCAACCAATCTCACGTAAAATACGTCAAGCTCATTCTCTCAATAAGAAGCGACTGTGAGTTGCTGATTTCACATCTTCCCTTGTCATTCCATTTCAGAAAATTCGGTGCATCCTGCCAGTTTTATGATTAGTAAAGTAAATCACAGCAAGTGCATGTCCGTGCATCCGTCGTCATTCATCGGTGCAGCATCTCCAATGCACTGTATTCTTGTCTAACCGTGTTCGTGTGATGATTTCTGAACATGTGAATGGTTCCAGATGAAAAAGGAAGTCCAATTTCTTTGGTGCAACTAACGCCTGGGTCATATTCATTGCAAAACACGACTCGGCCACAAAATCCGCACGTGGCTCCACGTTCATTTAATAAACCAACCTAATTCCCAATCGCTGCCGCTAAGATGGCTTTTCTTAATTTAGTTCTTTCATCATCCGCAGTGCCCTCCAATGCATAGCTATTCAGAAAACACCAACGCCACGCCAGCCATTCACGGCGTTCTCCCTCAGCCTTTGTTCATCTCTTCATTCAGCGCCGTTCATACAGCCATTCACAACCAAATTTCCAATATATATAAAGCTCACGCCTATCCGTCTACTGTCCCTCTCCAAGCATTTCAGAAAATTCGATTTCCAACCTCTCTCACGCCAATATCCAGTTTAAAAACCAGGCCAAATCGTGATTTCCTTCCTTGCACAAAATGTGCTTCAACACCATCATGACAAGTGTCTGCAGCATCTGCGGTAAAAGACTCGAAAAGCAGCTGGTCCAGGATCCATGCGAAGAGGCGGTAACCATGGCTTATTTTGGGCGGTGCAGTATCGGGGTTCACAAGCGCGACGGCACGACCGCCTGTGTCTGCCACCCGTGCATGAGGCGGAAGGAGAAGGGCAAGGGGAAGGCGAAATAACAAACGAGTTGAGGATATCTAATAATGGATTTCGTCGCCGTAACATTTAGAATAATTAATCATGGATTTACTGCACATTCCCTTCGCCCAAACACATGAAGTGAATAGCCATCCTGCGGGTTCAAAAATTTTTCATCGGTGCGAGCCGGAGACATTCAAGTAAAGATGTCTCTTTGTTTCCAAGGAAGAAAATACTAGATACAGTGATCGAGCCAGATAATGCATGAAATCACGGGATAAAAAAATAAGGGTGAGCCAGCGACCTGTTAGGGTTGTTTCGGATAGAGAGCACAAGGAAGCCAGCACTTCTGACCCTAACCTAATCGCTTGATCTAGCAATCATTCAGCGACAGTCTTGCAAAACTTTCCAATCTTACATTGAATTTTATGCTTCAGGGTCAGTTGCGGCAAGTCTAGACAGCATGATTTTTTGCAATCATTGCCTCTCACTGGAAGCAAAAAGTCGAGCCACGAACAATGCAACGGGACAGCCGGAGCGGCAAATCAGTGCGGTAGCACAACGGAAGGCGCAGATGGGAGCTAGAGAATCACGTACCTGACTTGAGCCATAGAAGTTTAGATGACTCCAGGCAGCAGGGAACACAACCCGATATTGTGTTACTCCAAAGGATGCACAAAGCCTTTGGTTGGCTCATAGAGGCTGGGTTTCTCCGTCAGCTCCAACGTTACTCAATGCACATCCGATTCACGGCAAAGGCTATTTCATCTTCTTATTGACTCACTGCAACCCTTTTCTCCTTATATTTCCACCTCTGGGCTCGTTGAGTGGATGAACTCCAAAACCCAGACATCAAATTTCGCTTCTTCAACTCTTGGCACATGAAGCTCTCCTTCTCGGTTCATCAATGCTTCATTTGTGGGCAACATCGGCACTGATTAGGACTGTGGCCTCTTGGTTCTGAATTGGGGCCTGTCTGATTGAAAACCCTCCGGTTTTGCCACAGCATGGCAAGACTCAGACACTCATACCCAGCTGTATAAGTCAGTGGTATCTATCCAGAGCCTGAATAGCTTAAAGCCCCTTGATTCAAGAACACTCCTTTCTTATAAAACACGTCCGAAAAGAAAATGCTCAAGGTAGTCTGTTCTTTCCCTTCTCGATACTACATAACACTAACCAGTCTCAAAGAAATTCGACCACTTCAGCAAGCACTACAAACCTTCCCATCTTGAACACTCCTCAACACCTATCAACTCCAAAATGTGCACTTGGGTGGAAACAAGATCCTTTTGTGCCGGTTGCCATGAGTATATTCACCTGGAGTGCGCGTGGCGGCTTTGCCCAGACAACATGAAAATACGTGAGGGCATCATCTGTGAGAAGGACTCCAGAACTGATTATGTTTACGTCGAGTCCATTAATTGCCACACTTGCAATCCCCCTCCCAGCAAAAAAGATAAGCCTGAGGATGACAAGGTCAAGGAAGAGACCCTGCCTCCAGGCGGCGTCTAAATATGGGGGTGCCTTGCCAGGAAATTGGTGTGGGAAATCGTGGCCAAGTTTGCATCGGTCAAAGATTGCTTGCCGGCAAGAAATGTTTCATGATTAATACACGGATCGAATCCCATAAATCAATAGCAAGTTTTCTCAAGCATGTCTGTAAGTCTTTTTTATCGTGAATCAGGGGCTACGACAGTCTCCGCTTAGATGTTCGACACATTGTTCGGATTCTCTATTCAATCAGAAATGAATGAGACATTGGTCAGGTCAAACACGGTTGAATATGGAGCATGACACATCGCGGAAAATTAAGGGGCATCGGTGATGAACAAGATTTCATACAGACGCTGCTCAATAGCATAAATAGGCGTTGGCCTGCTGGATCACGTTGCAGTTTGCCCAACAAGTTGTCAGCCTCATCTCACGAAAGGGCAATTTCCTTGTACATATACTCCAGCACAGTGATACAGCACTATCCATATCCTATCCGCCTCACCAGAATCGATCAATTTTGAGGAGATCTTTACGGCAATCGTCAGCAACCATGTGCGAAATCACTCGACGTGTCCGCGTCTGCAACACCTGCAACGCGTGGTATAGCGTCCGCTTCGATCGAGACGAATGCATTTGGTATGGAAATGGGAGAGAATGTCTTTCTATGATTCGAACAGAACATTGTCATGTTGAAGCCAGCCGATGTCTTTTTTGTCTGATGGGTCTAGCAAGATCCAGGTTCTTGAGAGGGCCATCGCTGGCAAGATGTTGAGGGCAACGGGATACCAGCATGCTCGCAACTCAATGGGTGGTCGGTGGCCTACAGAGGGGAAAATCCGACACAGAAAGTTATTTATGGAATTGAAAATTAATAATAGACCGGTTTCCGTTTTATTCCCACCTAAATTGAATTGTTAAATGGCATACGTTGTTGACGTTGCTGGCTTGAGCAGAACCTTCAGGGTAAGCAAAACTCGCGCCCGGGACGCGTGCCTCAATTGCACCACTTGTCCAAGGCGATGGGAGCCGCATGACACGAACTATGCGGAGCGAAAGTGAGAGGGCCATATGTCGGCTTGATGTATGTTTGCGTTGCGCAAAACCGTGAACTCTGCGCGCCCAGACACGGGTTGAACACAAACATGGGGCCCGGGTTTGACATTGTGTGTGGGATGGTGATTCACTACGAACGTAATTGACACACATAATGAGATATTTTCTACTAGTCTTGTAGACCATTCACTAGTCGGTCAAAGAGGCACGCGACATGAGGAAGTAATCGAGGAGGTTAGGAAAATGGCGAGGTGGTAACCTTTGCGGAGGAGACGGCTCCAAGACGCGTAGAGTGGGCAGCGTCTAACCGCTTTTTTACACGGCGCTCACGATGCTTTCTGGGCGGTTAGCCGCGGTGGGATTGACTCGCATGCAGCAGATGAGCAAACAATTAAAAAAGAAAGGAATGAGATTGAGTGACGGCAAACAGAACAAAGGAACGGTAATGAGAGACACGGGAATTGCAGTCTAATGACGCGAGACCGTTTTCCCGCAATGGAAACAAAGGATTATTCACCCGTCATAGACATGTGTCCGCATTCAGCGGGCGGGTGTGATGAGTTGCCCAAAGAGGGGTAGCTTTTTTTTTTTTTCTGCGGCGGTGGTGGAGACGTGTTCGGCGGTTGAAGAAAAAAAAAAAGAGGCCAAGCAGGGCAGAGAGAGGGGGCTGGCCGTTTTGGGCCCATTCGACCGCAGACGTGAATCGAATGAAGAAGAACAAGATGCGGTGAAGACAAAACGTGAATCACACATGCTGCAGCCCGTCGCGTCTCCTCCACGGTGCAGCATCGATCGATCGACGACGACATCCGACAGGCGAGCGACGCCATGGGACGGGAATCAGGGACATGTTATATATGCAAGGCGAGCTGCTCAGGCGAGTCTGTGCCAGGATGCGTCCCTGTAACACACGCGGGCCCAGGGCGTCCTTGCACCTGTCAATCAGCCAATTTAGCAAGTCTACAGCGCGTGTCCCCCACTGAACTCAGCCCCCTGGGCTGTGACGGCTGCGACCACTTAGCCGGGTCGCCCGGCCCTAGCGGCAGCCACTTAAAGGGGAAAAGGAAAAAAAAATCCACTGTACGCGGGGTGGGTTCCAGGGGACGCCAGGGGACGCGTAAAGTGCCTGGGGGCGCCTGGCCACTTTAAATGGGTGCCCTGGCGGGGGACCGCCCAGCGCCAATCAGTAGCGGCCTGGTGCGCTGAAACGCCGCTGCTTCAGTGCACAAGCTGCACAGCCAGTGCACAAAGCCGTCACAAAAAGGAGGGACCACCCCAACGCCAACACGCTTCCCGCAAAAACGCCAACGCGACGGCAAGGGCGTGCCATCGCGCGCGTCCCTGGTCAACCACCAAAAAAGTGACACCCTCTTTAAATACCGCCCTCCCTCCACTTACCACCCACTCTCACTCTACACGCACACTCAACTCCCTAGTCTTGGCCGCATCTTGGGTCTCGTTGACGACTTTCCATCATTTTAACTTCTCGTTTAAAACATCGGCCATCTTTCGAGACCACCTTTTTTGTGCACGCACACACCGCACACCACACGCTCTCTCTCTCGTGCCCACCATCGTCGTCGACTCTCCCGACATCTTCCCGAGCCCACCACCACTTACACGTGGAGGTGGTTGCCGGCCCTTATCTGGCCTGAGGGGAGGAATTACCCGAAAAACCCATCTACGCGTGCTTGGGGACTTCGAATACGCGACTGCAACTGCCAGCAACGTCGTGGATCCTCCGCCTTTTCCACTCTCTCTACCGCCCTCGATACATATACATTCACGCACATTCACACACCACAGCCGCAATGGACTCGATAAACTCCTCGCCTCGCTTCGGCAGAACCGAGAAGCTCTCTGCCGAGCCCACGCTCCCCGCCATGCCCAAGTCCCTCGCCGGCTCCAAGCGTCCTGCTCCCTCTCTGCTGCCTCCTCTGGAGCTGTCCTCGTCTCCCGGCCTGCCCAGGCCGTCCAAGCGCCAGAACACCAACTCGTGCTCTGGCCGTGCACACCTCAAGTATCCCACTCCCGTGCCTACCTCCAGCACTGGCATCCTCTCCAGCTCGCCTCCCCGACGTGCCGCCACTGTTGAACGTGCTCCCTTGTCTGCCGTGCCCTCGGTCGAGCTCTCGGAGAACGGCGAGACGCTCATCATGGGCCGCTCCTCCAACTCGTCCCACTTCCAGCTCTCTGCCAACCGCCTCGTGTCCCGCGTGCACGTCAAGGCCCGCTTCATTGCCGCCCCGAGCCCCCTCGAGCCCAGCAAGATCGAGATCATCTGCAACGGCTGGAACGGCCTCAAGGTGCACTGCCAGGGCCGCACCTGGGAGCTGTTCAAGGGTGACAGCTTCTCCAGTGAGACGGAGGGTTCCGAGATCATGGTTGACGTGCAGGACGCCCGCGTGCTTGTCCAATGGCCCAAGAAGGCCCTCGACAACCTGTCTGACACCACCTGGGACGACTCACCACGCTCGCAGACGCGCGGAAACGCGCTTCTGCAGCTGTCTCCCATTCGTCGTGGCACCCGCATCGCCTCTCCCGAGAGCCCTACACCCGTCGGTAACAGCTCCCGCCGCCTCCAGGCCCTCCTGCCCGGCATTGAGATCTACGAGGATGAGCCCGAGCTGCCCATGCCCAAGCGTAAGTCTGTCGAGATCGACGTCAATGCCAGCATGCGAACCGAAGTCACTGCCAGCTTCACTGCCAGCTTCTGCAGTGAGCGTAGCGAGGAGCATGAAGACCCCGATGAGGAGAACGATCCCATTGTCCACTCCTTTGGTCCCTTTGGCGCTGACATCTCTGGCCGGTTCTCTTCGATAAGCACGAAGTCTCCCAAGATCTTCAAGGGCGCCGCCAAGCGTCCCAACCCTCTTGCTAGTGCCATTGCCTCTGACCTCTTTGCTCCCCGTCAAATCCCTGCCATCCCCGGCTCCCCCAAGAAGATCTACAGGCTGGAAGAGCGCGATGAATCACCTCTCTCGTCCCCTCCCAAGGTTCGAACACCCACTCCCGAACCCCCCAAGCGGGAGATCATCATCGACCCCGCCGTCGCCAACCACGTCATCAACCAACTCGCCTACTCTCGCTTGTCCTCCACCCCCCTGTCCACCATCATGCAGAACCTGCCCGGCGAGGAGAAGAAGAACCTCACCAAGGATGCTCTGCGGGACACCCTTGAGAACACCGCCTGCATTGGCATCATTGAGCGTCAAGGCAAGGACGCCGCCGGCAAGCTCCTCGAGAGCGAATACTACTATATTCCCGAGAAGGATGAGGACGTGAACCGACGCGTATCAGTCGTCGATGGCATGCGCAAGCCTAGCCTGCGAGCCTGCCGAAAGCAGCACAAGGTATGTTTTATCATCAAGACTGCAGCTTACATGACTCGAATACTAACAAGTCTCAGCAATACTTCTGGAAGCGTCCTCGCACTCCGTAAATCACACAAACAAACCAACACGTATATATAAAAGGCCTTGTTGACGTATCCCGTTAGCGGGCATCGCAACTGGCACAACACCAGCACATTTTCAACAGTATATTGGCGGATGGCGGACTTGTTTTGCTGTATACCCACCCGTTTGCTATTCGCATTTGTATATTCACACCTGGCACGACCACGAAGCATCCTCCCACGAGAACCGCGAGTACCACCTGCATAGCCCAAGGCGTTTATGATTTGTCTGAATTTTGGCACTGTTTTATGGCCCACAGCTTGCGAGCTGGGCTGAGGAGTTTGGAAGGTTGGATTTGTTTTACTATCACATGGCTCGTTTTGTAAGATGATGGCGGGAAGCAAGGAGTGTGGTTTTAGAGTTCATGTTGTATTGTCTTGCGGGAGAAAAAGGCTCGGTTTCTTTACAGGGAGGGACAATTCGTGGCGATTCAAAGGCTGGGTCGGGATTGTTTTGTACATTTTTTTGAGGGAGTGGTACAGGTCAGACATTACATGTAGGGAGTCTGAGGGGGACGAGAGCGAAATCGAATGAATCGAATGTTCAAGTAAATGTTGTGTGTGTTGCAATGTGTGATGTGTGATGTAATTAATTGCCCAGTACCGAGACGATGATCTCATGTGCCGTGTCATTAAAGTCTAGATGATGAATTATCGAGAGATGTGATTCCCGAAGCAATTGCGCTATGCCGTGACTTGACGCCATGTACAAATCAGCCGCACGGTCATCATGCCGAACCTCGGCGAACCAAGTCCGGTCTCCAAGCCACCGATGAGACAGACCAACAAGACGCCTCGTCTCCGGCTTTTCCACCATTTCCTTTTTTAGTGCTTTTGCTCTCGGGTGCTGGAATAACGCGGGGACTAATAATTCCTGTTCGTTTCCCGCGGCAATCTTCTTGCTTCCGCCACGCAGAAAAATTAAAATAAAATAGGAATAAAACCAGGCGAGTCCCGGGTGGTGGCGCCAAAACCCCCCCGTAGTTTAACAAGAGGGGGTCGTGCAACCACACAATGCCATGCTGAGCAATGATGGGACGGTGCTAGCATAAGAGGCTTGATGCATGTTCCCCAGAATGTCCAGACTGCATGTAATTGATCTACCCATGTTCCGCCATCGGCCGCCCGTGGTAGCATTCTTTGGGTTACTTCCCCCTCCCGGCTCTGCCCATCACCTCCCCGCTCGAACGACTTTTCTGTCTTCAGTGGCGACGTGGGATCGCTTCGGTGATGGTGATTGGGCACCTTTTTCAGAGTTGGTGGTGTAAATTATGTTGGCAAGTCGCCTGCTTTTGGCTGTGTCGTCGTCACGGCACGACCGGGGAACGGGCGGAATTTGGAATGCGGGTTGGAGGGGGGAAGAGAGTATAAATTGGTCGAGCGAGGACCCTGCATCCGGGGGGATTAAACGGTGCCATTGCCAAAAAAGATAATAATATTCGTGAGTCGATTCCAATCCTTCATTCTTCAACCTTCTTCCGCAGTTGATGCTAATTACTCTCCTTCATCCAGACTGATCCAACCACCAAACACTCAACCACAATGTCCAGCCACTACACCACAGAACCCCTCACATACGAGTCAGCCACCAGCCCGACCGACGATGTCGCTGCCCCGTCCCAAGGTCCGTCCGTTCCATATCCCCCCTCCTCCTCCCTAACCGCATAATCAATCACTCGCTAACCCCCTCTCTCCTCTCGTCCAGCCCCCCGCCGCCGCATGAGCGCCCACGCCCAGGCCGACGCGGACCGCGCCCTCCGCCACACCTTTAGCTGGAAGCCCGCCTTTGAGCGGCGCCAGAGCTGGAACAAGGAGGACCAGAAGCACGACATGCACAAGCCCACCATTGACTCTGTCAGGACGGGGCCTGGCTTCTCCGAGCGTTAAGCGAAAAACACCTTCCTCCTCAAAAGAGTCTAAGCTTCCATATCGATTCACCTCTATAATAAAAAAAAAAAGCCGTCATCTCTGCTGGTGTTACCGGCCTCGTCTTACCATGATCCGATCCGGACCCCAGGTGGAGACGGCATTGCGGGGCGAGGTGCCGATGGACCCCGCTCACGACTCCGGGCAGTGGATTGATGGGACGAGGACAATCAGAAAATAAACAAAAAAAAACATGTAACAACAGGATAATGGATTTCAAAGGGAACTTGATTTCAGTTCAAGTCTAACATGGCGAGGAATTTCTTCAAAAAATTGATCATCTTTGTACACTACAAAATTTGATGCGGGTGATGGGAACCAACACCAGCCTGATAGTTTTAAAAGAATGGACAAAATTGCATTCATGCAATTCTTAAAAATGTATTGATCCTAGGTATCTCGTACTCCAATACTCCAGTAGCCGCCCAGTTCCACGATGAAAACAAACAATGACCGAGTGAATCTGCGTGCCAATCCTCCGCGCTCATTCGGAAGGATGATGTCCTGTGCCAATCTCCTACCAACAAAAACCTCGTGTGCAATAATGAAATACTCTGAAAATGCATCCAGTTACCTGATAACCCGTGTAATCTTAATCGTTCGCATAATAATCATTGATCCTCCCGTCCTTTAGGCGCGCTTAGCTTTGTCCGATGATGCTTTCCTGGCTTCACGAGTGCTGAGGTATTCGCCCGTCATCATCACAGCATAGGCCGATCCTGCGACTCCTGCAGTTCCGAGAACCAACTTTCTCCCAAGTCTGCGCTTCTTTCGTTGTCCAGGTTGCGCCTGGGACTGGCCAATCCTACCATCCTCAATGCTGTCAACCTCGGGTCGGAAAGGAGGCGCAGGCTTGTCGAGCGACTCAGAAAGCGCCTCGTAATTGACAAATCCAGTGGGACTGGCAAAGGTTCCAACCGCAGACTTTCCCATCATGTCAATTGGGTTGATTCGCGCTGTTCCGACCTTGGTGAACGGAGACTTGGAGGCCCCAGCGTGAGCCGATCCCTCGCGAACTTTGCGGAATATGAGTACATTGCCGTTGCCCGACATGACTTCATATCCTTCCGCCTGAAGCGGCTCGAAATGAGGGAGAAATTTAGAAGGGTTTGACAAACGAAGCAAAACATCTGCCAGAGTTGACTGCGATCCCACCTCTTGCACTGTCGTCGTCGCTTCAGCGATGCTCATAGTTTGCGATGCAGGATCGTAAGCGAGAATCTTGAACATTGCTGAATCCTCACCCGCCGAGCTCTCACTCGCCGAGGCTTCACCCGCTGGAGTCTTGCCAGTATAGTGCTTAACCATCACTGGCATCGTCTCCATCCCGCACTCCTCTGCAAAGCATGTTTCGAGACCCTGGGGTTCGCGAGAATAGGGGTCTCCG
This sequence comes from Calonectria naviculata, assembly GCA_003031705.1. Taxonomy (NCBI): domain Eukaryota; kingdom Fungi; phylum Ascomycota; class Sordariomycetes; order Hypocreales; family Nectriaceae; genus Calonectria; species Calonectria naviculata. The sequence continues at coordinate 124,421 of NAGG01000413.1, forward strand.
AGCTCCTTTGCAATCTGGCGGTCCAAAGCAGGCTGAATCCTGGACTCCTCCTTGGGAAAACTTTCGTCCATAGAACTAAATTCAACGCCGTCCTGGTCAACTCTTTCCGTTTCGTGTTCCGGCATGCGGTTCTTTGGGAACAATGTAGACTTCGTCGCCGAGTTCTCTTTGCTCCAAGAGGTGGAAAATTCTTCCGGAAAATCCCGTGCATAGTTTCCGGAAAGTTGAGAAGCTGGCTCTGACGAACCTCGAGAGATTTCGTCCAGATGCTCCAATTTGTCGTCCTGGCTGCGCTCACGGGCCCGGCGCAAGGTCGCAGCACGGATATCCTGGGCCGTAAGAGAGCCAACCTCACTGTAGGTTGAGTCGGGATCGCTCCCATTGTGCCTATGGTAAAGAGGATAAGTAACTGTTGGACCATTCCCGGTATCTTGGGGACCTGCCTTGGAATCGTACTCTCGGAGGGCTTGGGCGACCTTGTCCAGCTGAGAAACGGGTTTGCCATTGGGCTCATTGTGGCGGACTGCCGAGTATCTGTCAAGATCCGCATAGTCCTTTGTGGCCTGTTCCGGGTGAACCGGGTACTGGGCGTCAAATGAATCGAATGACGTGGGATTGTACTGGTCCAGGTCCTCGTACTCTTTAGTCAGCTCCTCCGGATGGACATGGTTGGTGGTTGCAGCTTCCTGAAAACCGGCGGCCGGGTACTTGGGAAGATCCTCGTACTCCTTGGATGCCTGCTCCGGGTGGATGCGCTCCTGCTCCGGACCGGAATTATGGTAAGCCGAGTACTTGTCAAGATCCTCGTACTGCTTCGTGGCCTCCTCGGGATGAATGCGAGGTGCTTTTGGGTCAGCGTTGGCGTAGTGGTTATAGGCAGACAGGTCCTTGTAGTTCTTTGACGCCTCCTCAGGGTGAATACGCTTGGCATTTACCTCGGACCCTGGCAGGTCACGCGGAGCATACAGCGGGACATCTTTATACTGCTTGGATCTTTCTTCTGGAGTCAGCTTTCGCAGGCCGTCGGGCTCATTCCACCTGACAGCACCATATTGATCAAGATCATCGTAATTCTTCGAGAGTTCCTCAGGAGTGAGCTTTCGGAGACCGTCTGGCTCGTTCCAACGAACAGGGCCGTATTTGTGCAGGTCCTCATACTTGTTGGTCAGGTCCTCGACGGGAGCGTCCACCTTGGCCGGGATGGGCTCTGCCTTGGGGGTAGCATCCATTTGAGCGGCTGCATGGGCCTCGAGCGTCGAGATTTTGGCGACAAAAGGAGTGCTGTAGGCGTCAAGATCGTCATACTTTTTCGATTCCTCCTCAGGTGTCAGCCGGCGAAGGCCATCTGGCTCACTCCAGGCGACAGGACCATACTGTCCAAGATCCTTGTAGTTTTTGGACAACTCCTCGGGGGTTGGTTTCCGTAGTCCGTCAGGCTCGTTCCAACGCACCGCTTCGTACTTGTGGAGATCATCGTAGTTTTTGGATAGCTCCTCCTTTGTCAACTTCCGCAAGCCATCTGGTTCGTTCCACTTAACCGGCCTGTACTGATCCAAGTCGTCATAAAATTTTGACTGTTCCTCGGGGGTCAGTTTGCGCTGGGTAAACGGATTATCGACCTTGGCTGCCGAATAGCTGCCCAAATCTTCGTACTCCTTGGAAACCTCCTCGGGGGTGGCCTTCCGCAGACCGTCGGGCTCATTCCAGCGAATTGCGCCGTACTTGTCTAGGTCTTCATACTGGATACTACTTTGACGAGGGGCAGAAGCGTCGCTGTCCTCCACGGGCTTATACTTGTCCAAGTCGGAATACTTGGCTGTCTGAGCTGCTCTCGGCACGTTCTGGGCGTCTTTCACAGGCCCATAACGGTCAAGGTCCTCGTACTTTTGGGCAACGTTGGCGGCTTGGATAGGTTCAGAAAAGTCTGATGATCTATATCCATCTAGGTCGTTGTACAGTGGGGTTGGCTCGGACTGTTTTGAAGAGTCCTTGACCCTACGGCGATTGGTGATGGGATCAATATCGGATTGAACTGCAGTGTCACTTGGCGACTCAAAGTATTGACGGATGCTTGCGAGAGGAGATTTCCACATGTCATGATCGAAGGCGAGAGGCTTTTCGCCCCGGATGAGATGGTCCATGGCGCTCCGCTCCACATCTTCGATGTTTTTGCCGGGGCGCACGCCCGAGATCTCATCTGACCAGGACTTGATCTCGTCAACATTTGTGTATTTCTTGCCATGGCCCACCTGGGACGCGCGCGCAATAGCCTTCATGGCCTTTTTGATGGTCTTGTTGGCATCATTGTCCCAGGACAGATTGCGGCTTAAAGACTCTAGGTAGTGGTAGTGGTAGCGGTGGCCGCGATGACGTCGACCACCCTCTGAGCCAGAGTGGACCGACCAGCACAGTTCTCTGGTCTGCCGGGCACATCTTGATTGCAGAAGAGCTACGGAAGGAGAGAGCGCAGATGAAGCGGAAGCGCCAGACTGGAGGATTCTCGCCCGCGGCGAAGTACGGGATGCAGTCAATAACATGGTGAAGAGGAAGCTGTAGGAGAAGCCGGAAATGCGGAGTGGGAGGGGGATCGTCTGTGCTAGCGTGTCAGCGCCTCATTACACGGGGAGAGTTTGGGGTGTTTGGAGCGGTGCCATCAGTCGCAAAACCCCAGGATAAGCTCGGATGAGCGGGGATCAGGTCCAAACGAGGCCCAAACGCTGCCCAGGTAAACAGGAAAACCTACTCAGAGCAAACGATACTGGCGCATCGACTGAGAAGCTGGGTGAGGACCGCGACTAACACGATGCGCTCGGTGGAAGCAAAGTGGAACCGAGGTCCCGCAGCATGCAAGTAAGTTGGCGATGGGCGGGGCGAAGATTGGTAAAGACGACGTGAGCGGGTGTTGTGGGAGGAAAGATGCGGGAGAAGCAGGAGGCGGGAGATATAAAGAGGTGAGAGATGAGGAATGAGGAATGAGGAATTAAAAAGAGATGTGGAAGTAGAAGAGATGTAGAAGTACAGGAAACAAAGTGACGACGTCGGTGCTGGGGACAGCCTGAGGTTCATCAGCCGGAACCTAGCGGGTGGGGACGGGCAGCCTCGGGGCC
>NAGG01000414.1:0-55591 GCA_003031705.1 Calonectria naviculata
AGAGGGTTGGTAGAGGCTATTGGAGATATCTGTGTTTTAAGGGCTATGGGTATTGTAGCCTGCTGTACAAAGTTTGCCGTGAAAAGCTAGTTGAGTCGGCTCAGGCAACCAGAGCTTGAGGATTACACATGAAGATTGACCATCTTCAAAACCAACAATCCATTCTTCTCTTGCATGGAAACTCTGAGCTTTTGTGCCGTTTTGCGAAGTGTACCCTCTATTGCAGCGACTTCAAGCTCCTGTCGCAGCTCACTTTCGGGCCCATTCACCATTTGAACAAGAGAATCCGTTTTCCAGGCCGGCAATCGTGACCTTCTCGTATCCAAAATGCACAGTATGACAAATACCAGACCCATCACGAGGGTAGCAGCCGGAAAGACCAGGTAGATCCATCGAATTTTTATAACCAACATCGATCGTATAACATATCCCGACAGGGCGGATTCGGCCAACTCTTGATCACGCATCCATTTCGACAGGCTTTGCGCCAAGTTATCAAATGTTATTCTGGGGCCTTGTAATCTCCCCAGCGCGAGAATAAAGCTTGGTTGTTTCTCTCCCCCGCGTGATGGATATATATAGTTGAGATTTCCCGACTTAGCTGATGTATCAGGATCCTCATGGACTGATTGAAAACCATTAGAAAGGATGCTCGAGATGCCAAGTACAGCGGTTTGACTGATATTGAAGCTTTTGCCATGAAAATCTGACAGTTCTGTTTCATTGTTAACTGATATGTGCAATTGTAGGTCTGATCGTTTTCCTCCACTCGTGCTGTTGATATCCAGGCTGTAGTTGATGTATTTGGTGTACAACGTTTCTAGCTCATCACGCGTATAATACGAGTCGCTCAACCTATCCGCCCAAGATGAGATGATGTTCTCGTGAAGGATCCCTTGCCTAACCTCAGATTGATACGCATTGATGCAGAAGGATAGACTGCACTCCAGTGCCTGTACCTCTGTATCTTCCCACAATGTCTTATTTTCTTGCCAGCTTGGACTAGACTGAATGAATTGAGCAGAAATTATCAAGGTCTGAGCCCTACGGAAGGATAGAGTCAGACCAGGGTTTGTGGTAATGTGGGCCGATAGATATGTATCCGGGCAGAACTTGTTATCTGGTCCGCACAATGATGGCCCATCATAGTTGGATAAGCTTAGCCCGCTTTCTGGTATTGAATACTTTGTAAATTTTACTTGACCAGATTTGAATCCAAGAGTGGCATCCGCTGCTGAGTTGCTGACCTCCGGTGCTGTCATGTTTTTGCTCCACTTAACGCCGTAACCGACGGAGTAAGTTGCGTTGGGTACTGTTGTAAAACCTGACATTCTTCTGAGATGTTGAGAAATATCATTACACCGAGAGCACACTGCAAGACTGGTAAAGTCGTTCCATGAACAGTTCCCAGACGCACATATAACTGTCGGTTGAAGAGTTGACGCATTAGTGAGACCTGAAAGCCCGTTCAAAACTGCTGCCTTCATGCCAATGTCAATCTCAAGCGCGTAACCGTATCTTGAGTATAAATGTCTCCTGCCTTGTTCGTCATAGATAAAAATATTATCTAGCGCTCCGGCAGAGAAGCTCTCGTAAGACCCTACATCCAAACCGGTACATATCCCAATGGCAGCACCTGATAAAGAGGTTTGGTCGAGCTTTCTGGTATCATTGAATTGGCTCAGTGGGACCCAAGTATTCTTGTCCATCTCAACAAAACTCTCATTCTTCAGCGTGAGCAAAGCCTGCAGGAAAGGTTCATGGCCAATAAGAGTGACAGTTGCCAATGCACCCAAGACAAGCCAATGACTGTGGAAGGGTTAGCTAAACTAAAGTCCAGACCCAGAGGAAATGGCAAGACGCTTACGGTCGACGGATCAACGTGCGGATTAAACGACAACTTCCCCACGGACCTCTGCTTGCGGCGTCAAGGCGATCGAAGTCAACCAACGGCTCTTTGAAATTGCTGAACCAGATCCATTTAAACTGCCCCATGCATGCGCTAAGCGACAACGCAAGAGATGCTCTTGATATTCCAGCGAGGATAGAGATGGCCGTGTTGATGGATATTCTAGTTTCTCTCCACTCAAAGTCGAGTTTGTTGTGGAATCGCAGCAGTATGCCCACGAGGAAACAAAAGGAAATGATGGAGAGCAGAAGAGAGCTCAATTCAATTATCCACCAGTTTTGTGGCCCATTATTCTCCACCCGGTTGAGCTCATTGTGGTTACCAGTTAACAGGGGTAGATCCAGTTGTGGATTCAAATCTGTTTCGTTATGTTGGTGCGATGATGAAGGGTATGTTCCAGATTTTTGCAATTGAGCCTGTGCCCCTTGGGATATCAAACTGCAGTTTGAACCTGTAAGGTGTGTAATCCCCATGCTTTGTCCGCAGAGGCGATTATCGATGTTCGTATTGCAAGTCTCGCCTCGGTTTTGACTTTGTTCAAATACGCTTGACGGCGATGAGGCTTGCATGCTGTGAGCTACAGGATCATGTTCAGAGCTGACTGCATTGTCTTCTTGGCTTCTAATGAGCTGATATTGGTCCATTATGATGTCTGGGTGTTGGAGGCAAATGCTGATGCTGGATACATAAACCGAGGTGTGGTTTAGGGCGTAAAAAACAATTGTGAGAGAAGAGTGAGAGGCTTATTATTAGACCAAGCTATGGCCCGGCTTTTGTACATTCCTAGGCAGGATCTTGGTGGCTTAGGAGTACGATGTACAACATACTTATCGTCAAATGAAAAAAGGGCTAGTCATCACTACGAGCAGACGCAATTGCCTGTTGTGGCTGCATGCATTGTGCATCGCTAAAAATACGAGGGCGGCGGTATCAATGAGCAGTGCATTGCTGAAAGTCGCGTTAGGTCCATTTGCTGGTATCGGTACTATGATAAAGAGTCGCAATTTGGTTGAAAATATGTCAAACATGACTTTTGAGCTGATGTTTAGTTGGATCCGAAGAACATCGCTGAGGTTGAGCGATTCTTTTTTGTCCAATCAAACCTGCTAGAGAGTAAGATGGCCGTTATCCAATGTTCAAGCCCACCTGGGACAACGTAGCCCAAACCAAAATGTCTTTGGTCATGGGAACTACTTCAGATTACACAGCCTTAGTTGGCGGAACAATTCCGTGGACACCAGATCATTGTTATTGGTCTTTGTAAGCGAGAATATGTAACTGTGCGCTGGAGAAATTAGAAGTGCAGATCTCGACATTTGTTATATTAAGAATCTAGCAGTAGCTATTATCGCGCTACCTGTTTGCTGATCGGCACGAGTTCCCGGCCATGATGTCACACTACAGAGGACAGTCTGGAGCTCCCATGCGCAAAGACTAGCCGATTCTATCGCAAGAGATTGTGAGGGAACTCATTCAAAGGGAATATGGGTTTGCAGAGTCGCAAATGAAGGGCTTGTTTCACATAGAGACGTGCTGTTCATGATCACACACGTCTGATGGTCGACTGGACACAAAAACATGGCTCAGCAGTTTTTTCAGCACTGCCTTTGGCGAATAAAAACGCGTATATCCCAACCAGACCGTGAATGAACCAATCAATCTGCAACGAATAATTATGTAAGCCCTTAATCGCTAGCTTCTACCTCCACTCTTTCACAGGTGTCAGCTCAGCTCATCAACATCAATGACTTCAAACTATCCATCTGCAAATATTCACTATTTTTTCATATTTTGCAAGCTAAATCGTCCAAATGGATACTTCCAAGCCTCGCTATCTAATCATCCATCAGGTCCTCTGCAGTGGAGCCTCTCCAGCTCATTCGCGCCATCCCGAAATTGCTCACTACCTCGATGTGCCTCGTCTTTTCCAAGGCGATACCATCTCAAGCGTCCTTCGTGGGCGTTCAAAAGCGCACAGGGCGCGATTGGAGGCGCAACAAGACCCTCATATAAGCTTCATAATTTATAGGTCATATAGCTGCACCGAATACCACGTTGCTCTCGTCAAAGGCTTGCTGGGGTCGATAGCAGAGACTGCGAATTATTCAGAGGCCCAGTATTTTCCCGAGGTTATGATTCTAGCCAAAGATGCTGAACTAGCCTCACCAGAGCAAGAGCACATGGAAATTAACTCTCAGGACATAAAAGATGCCATGAAGGACATGCAGTCGTTAAATTCCTCAAAGGCTCAATCACTTTTTGGATGGGATCGGGAATCTAATATGATAGCCCCGTATCTTCAGTTCTACCATATTCGTGACGTTCTTCAAGACCTTTCTACGCAACTGCATAAAGAGCAGCGAGAACACGTGGCTGTGCTTTTACAGTACCTAGAGGTCCAGTTCGGTCCAGAATATAAAGAAGCAGATGAACTTTTTGCAAAGGGAGATGTGACCAGAAAGCACTTTCACAAGCTTTTTGGGCCAAAGGAGCTACTTCTCACCTTTGAAAATGAACACCCTATTGCAATCGAATCAAAATATCCCCCTCTGCCAGGGTCAGACCCCATTATGCTGGAATGCCAGCAATGGACATTTGATGGCGGATTTACAAAGTATAAAAAGCGAGTCGTCATTCCATGGCCACAAAATCAGGATGGAGATGGAAAAATTAATATCGAATCCATATCCATTTTCCCATTACGATTTGATCAGAATGGGGCTGAAGAAAGGTTGAGAAAACGTGGCCAGATGTTTTGGCAGTGCCGAAAACACCATTTCGTCAGTTATCAAGCCCCGCCTACTTCGCCTCAACATGAACTAGTAAGGCTCGGGAATCTAATTGCAAATTATTCGTCTAACATTGTCTGATATAGTGGAATGGGCGCTATATGATTGATACCAAGACATACTACCAACTTCATGGAAGGAAGTCTGACGGCGATCATGATGATAAATGGGGTGCAGTTTCCCTATGTAAAGAAATTGAAGAATTGGATTCCGATATACCGGAACATCTATTATTGATGCTTCCCCCTACCTTGCTTGGATTTGGTTTTCACGATAAAACATGGCGTTGGTCCTCACAGAGATTTCTAAACTTTTACCCACTGACTGTTTTTGATAGGACGAGTCGAAGTAGAATATCTGCACGATGTCGCATGGAATAAACAGGAATTTGACTATCTTATCCTTGAAGCGAGCGACAAAAAGCTTCTTCAGGCGTTAGTCACAACCCATACGAAAAAGGCACAACCGGTCCAATCGACTGGCGGTAGAGGTGTCGGCGTCGCTATTTTACTGCATGGCGCGCCCGGAACTGGGAAGACGTTCGCGGCAGAAGGTTTGGCAGAAATTGCGGAGAGGCCCTTGTATACACTGACAACTGGCGATATCGGTACCGACGCGGAAAAGGTGAAGAAAAACCTCAAGGCTGCTTTCTACCTTGGAAGACTCTGGGGAGCCAGTATGTCCAAATATTCACTTGCGTGCCTGATCGAATCTGATACACCAAATAGTCATCTTGATTGAGCAAAGCGACACACTCCTGGAAGAAAGAACACTGAAAGACACGACCCATAATGCAGTTGTGAACACCACGCTTGACGCGATAGAAAGTTATCCGGGTGTCGTTATTCTCACATCAAGTATTGGTAAGTACTCCAACCAATTTTGCAAAAGGTTTAAAAACAAGAAAAGATGCCCTTGGCTCTTATGAAAGTTGTATTTACTGACGAGATTTAGTCGGGGTCATTGACGAAGCTTTACATTCACATATACGTCTTTCGGTGCAATTTCAAAGCATAAAGGCGGAACGCCACAGATTATGGCAAAACCTTCTAGACAAGCTGGTAGGGGAGTACTACGGAAGTGAAGAGCTGGAGGTCGATGTTGGAGCACTGCAAGGTGCCATACCTAGGCTGGCCGGGCTTGATTTGATGGGCAGGCAAATCTCAAATGCGATTCAGAATGCGATTCAGTTAGCCATCTTCTCAAAACAGCCCTTGGAGCCTAGGCACATCCATTATGTCATCCAAGCAGCTAATAAGTCTTCTGATTATCTGGATAGCGTCCGAGGTAATACTTCGGAAGAATCGGCCAGAATGAATCGTTTTCGATAGGAACCGGGGCAGGAATATTTCAGAAAGGGTCTATGGCTCGGTACGATATGATAAACTGCTTGGATATAGTTACAAATCGATTTGGCTCATCTTGGTCTGTTTGTGGTTGTCGCAGCGCCTCGGCAATCTGTGAGCGAAATGTTGTCAGCAAAAGCAACGCCACGTGTAGCTTCGCCCAAAAACAAATCGGCTGATCCCCACCTCTGGTCGCACGTCTGCTCAATCAATAGCCATGATACTGATAAATACCTCCAATCTCTGCTTTGAAAAGTTCCATGACAGCAGCACTCCCAAGTACGCGATTCTATCGCACACGTGGGGTGCAGACGAGGCGACATTTCAACAGTGGGCTGAGCGGGGCAAGCGGGAGACGAAGACACCGGGCTTCAAGAAAATTGAGGAGGCGTGTCAACTCGCCAAAAGGGACGGCTACGCCTACATATGGGCGGACACCGTTTGTATAGACAAAACGAGCTCGGCCGAATTGACCGAGGCCATAAATTCCATGTTTGCATGGTATTCCAGGTCAGACGTCTGCTACGCTTACCTCGCCGATGTCCCAACCTTTAAACCCATCACATATCGGGAAGAATTCTGCCGGAGCCGCTGGTTCACGAGAGGATGGACGCTTCAAGAGCTTCTCGCTCCCAGGAACGTTATCTTTTATGCAGCCGACTGGTCGCGGATCGGAACCAAGGCCACTCTTGCACGTGCAATTGCCTCAACCACGGGCATCGATGTCAAGCACCTCTTCTCAGCGCAAGATTACGACGAAGAGAGCTCCCTCCATTATTCGCTGGTTCATGAGACTGCTGTCGGAGAGAAACTGTCGTGGCTTGCGCGCCGCGAAACCACTCGAATTGAGGACATGGCATACTGTATGCTGGGGTTGTTCGGCATCTACATGCCACTTGTCTATGGCGAAGGTACGAGAGCATTTATGCGGCTTCAGGAGGAGTTATTCAAAGTGTCTGATGACCATACCATTTTCTGCTGGTCATGGGCGACCGGGAATCGAAATGGCAGCCTTGTTTCGCCGCGGCCGCACAGCTTCCAGGACGCTGCGCGTTATTCACCTCTGCGGGCTACACAACGCCCAATGCCTTACACTTTGACGAATGCCGGTCTATCAATGAAGATGCCTCTAATTGCATGCTGGTCATCATGGATTGGAGCCCTTAGTGTTCAACTCCATGATAACCCTACACAAGTTGGTTTACCAATGCTAGGTAGTCTCAAGGCCCGCCGCTTCCAGAGGCATGACTGTCCGGACTGCCCAATTCCGCTCTGCGAAGGCATCCAGACCACTGAGACGCGGGTCGAGGATTTATTCTTTCCAGCAGGTATATCCACTAAATGGGGACGGTCCCAGCCACTGCCTTCTCTAATCGATCACGATCACTGTCAAGTCGGAGTTGTTATGTCTTTCAGTCCTCGTGAATCCTTTGTGAGCATTAAAACGGTGCCCCCAAATAGGTTCTCCAACAGGGATAGCATTTTGGAGATATGCCCACCACAATACACATTCGAACAAATGGAGGGAACGGTGCAAAGCAGCCCAGTGGGTTTTGGTGGTGCAACTATGGTCGAATTCACTCTGGAAAACAATCAGAAAGAGCTGGTTCTATTTGTAGTGAGATCCACCACTGTTGGTGCTTTATATCAGCCACAATGGTTCTCTTTTCATCTGCCTCGATCCTTTGGAACCTATATGTCTACCAGAGCATCAACAGGGAAATTGAACCTAGAGCTGAGTCCCAAAGACGGAGCGTTTGTTGAAGGACTTATTCAAAAGTCAACCAGTGGTACAGTGGACAATTCATTGGGAAATGACTCGAATATCTCGGTAAAGCTGGCTCGGAACATGTTTTCTACAAACGCTGCCTGGGTTTTGAAACATGCTCACATAGATTGCATAGTTCAATCCACAAATGCACAATGACATGGTGAAGGGGGTTTAACTTTTCGGGACCAGACATTGTCATAAATATTAGTACAAGATCATAATAGATGCCTTTGGTGAAGGATGAAAAGCAAATATATGTCGTCCGAGTGAAAAAAGCCCTTTATTGATAGGTTCTATTTCTAAACGGGTTCACTATAGGTGTGAGTGAAGGGCACAGGAACACCAAAGTTAGGCGAACCATCGCTATGCGTTCCCAGGAGCTGAATTTCCGTGTATCTCGAATCATCACAGGCTCCACTAGGGTTAGAAGTAGCGCTAGAGAATGAAAGTAAGCATCTGAATATTTTTCATGTGGAGAGTAACTCACTGATAAACAAGCCATTGTTGGTTTCCGGAAGGGCTCTGGAAGAAGGAGTTGTGGCCTGTGCCGTAATTGCCGTTTGCACTGCTAAATACACAACCGCTTGACTTGGTCCAAGCAGATGCGCTAGTGGGGTTGGAAACGCCGTTCCATTTGAGAGTTCCAATACAGTAGCTGCACTGGGTCAGTAATAACTACTAGCAGTCGATGAATAAGGGTCTTACTATTGAGTCCAGCAATCAGAGGCTGAATAGGCCAAATAGGTCGTGCCTTGCCAATAGAGCGCTGCAGGCCCTTCATTGACTGGGTTGCCTTGAGTTTCCCAAGACTGGGTGGGTTGAGAGATGACAGAGATGGAACCAGTAACAGACAATCCATCGGCGCTAAGCTGCTGCAGGCAAATGGATTGATGGGAGACACCATAGAAGCAGGACGTCGCGAGGAAGTTTCCGTAGGACGCGAAACGGAGCACAGTTGCGTCGATGGCCCAGTCAGGTGTCATTTGGCGTACATAAGTATAGGAGTCATCCCAAGCAGACGTTCCACCTACAGAAGTGAGCGATGCAAGTTGGCAAGACGTGGAAGCTTGACCTACCTTGAGCTACGTGGATTCTCTGGCCGTTCAAGTCGGCGCTGTTTCCAGCGGTAAAGTACAAGACCCATCGATTATTTATCCAATGGATTTCTGGAGCCCAAACATTACAGCATCTGCTGGCTGTGCTGGATGAGTAGATGGTCTTCTTGGTGGCCGTCTTCAAGCCTGCAATGGTCGTGGACCTCGCAATTTGAACGTTGCTCCACGATGTCGTGAGTATATAGCTATTTGAGTTAGTATAAATCCGACAATGTTGACACAGTGAACATACTAATATCCATCACCACTAAGAGTGACAAAGGGATCAGATCCCCCTGGGTTACGGATGGGGTTCGTCCAGGCGGCGGACGAGCCAAGAAGGCCAAAGGCGCCCAAGAAACCCACGAGCCACGAAAGCAACTTCATGGCATCAAATCCTGACAAAATAGTTTAAGACTTTGATGCATAAAATCTAAGCATCACGACAACTCCACTGTATGGAGCAATTCATCTTCTTGTACCAGTACTGACCAGCAGCATTAATGCAACCACGTGATGCGACTCCAGCATCTCCCATGGTTTCCACAAATAGAAAAACAGCGCTTGGAAATAAGGCCGGTACTAAGCCCTGCGAGGATGCGGAAGTCAGACGCCGCAGCGAAATTAGAAAGACAGCCAGAGTTTAGTCTGGGCTGATGGCTGCATAATATAATTCATCAAGGCAGCTGGAGACTTGGTTGGTGCGCGTATAGGGCGCGCAATGCGCTGTCACCATTCCCCGCGGAGCGTCATTTCAGGTAGCCTGATATGGGCAGATGCAACATCAAATCTTGAAGGAAAATGGATGAATGCTACTCTTAATCTTATATGCTATGATCGCGTCAAAATTAAAGCGAATGAAACCTCATACTCCAAGTTCGACGCGGTCAAGATAGCATAGCGGAGGGAGGCTGGGGCTCCTAATTCGTTCCATTTCATTGGGGAGAACCTTCAGGTAAAGGTTTTCAATGGCATTGATCGACGTTTCATAAACCTTATCAAATATGGAGAGCAGAAACACAATCACGCTGTCGCCTCGTCATCGAATCCTCTAATCTCATTGCTTCCTTGAAATTACAAGTCTAAATTGCATATTGGGATATCTATATATCGTAATAAATCTATTCTTTCAACCAACTGTGGCATCCGTTCGCATGATTTGAACTCCGGGGACTCCCATACCACAATGGAGTAATGGCACATTGTTCATCTCCTTCTCTCCAGAAGCTCCTGGTGTACGGCTATTAACATCTGACCCTTCTTGGCTTTTCTGGATGAACCAGTCGACCGTGGCTTCGATTCCTTCTTGCAATGCGACAGATGGTTGCCAACCAAGCACCTCTTTGGCGAGGGTAATATCCGGTTTCCGTTGTACCGGGTCGTCTTCTCTCTTGTTGAGAAATTTAATAGGAACTGTCTTATCCCTTCCAAGCTTGGCCGCAACCACTTTGGCCACTATCGTAGCAAGCTCTCCAACGGGCATCTCATGGTCGCTTCCTATGTTCACTGGTCGATCGTAATCGCTATTCATCAATGCCGCAAGTCCCCTCACACAATCCGTAGCAAATTGGAAGCATCGTGTTGCGCTGCCGTCACCATAAATGACCAGGGGTTTATTCTCAATCGCGCCAGCGATGAAGTTGGGAACTGCTCGGCCATCCCTCAGCTCCATGTGAGGCCCATAAGCATTGAAGATTCGGGCCACGCGCACGTCCAATTTGTGTTCCACCCGGTATGCGTACGCAAGTGCCTCTGCCGCTCGCTTCCCCTCGTCATAACATGAGCGGGGACCGAAACAATTTACGTTGCCTCTGTAGCTCTCTGGTTGAGGGCTGACTTCGGGATCGCCGTATGTCTCTGCCTCACCAATCAACATCTGGTGCGCCCGACAGGCCAATGGACCTACCTGATGTGCTGGCCAAAAGAACTCTTGCTTTGCACTTGAGGGCCAGATCCAGCACATTCTGAGTCCCACGAAAGCAGGTCTCTAATATTCCAACGGGGTTCTCTTCGAATCGATCCGGACTGGCGGGGCAAGCAAGGTGGTAGATTTGTTCAACCTCGCCAACGTCGGGTAGTGCATCTCTGACGTCACCTCTGTGCACATTATTAGCTTGGTGGTCGTGATCAGTTCGAGGATTCGTTTACATGACGAATCTGAAGTTATCGTTCGAGTCGAATTCGTCCATGTTCTTCTTGGAGCTGGTCCACAAAGAGTCCATCGCGACAACTTGGCGCCCTTGTCGGAGCAGGAGCTGCACCAGGTGGTGACCGAGGAACCCGGCGCCCTAAATTTTGATCAGCATCTTCGCTCTGTCTCAATTCAATGTGTCCTCCTTACACCAGTAACGAGTATAGCCATGTTTGGTGTGCAATTGGAAATGGCGATGTCGAATAAATTGCAGAGTATGAAGCGGAACGTGTGTCGCACGGAAATTAGTGATAAAAATACGGCAATCACGCCGACGACTGACACCTAGAGTAATATATTTCTTCCATTGCGTATGACAAGTGAGTTCAGCCATCCCGCTCCTGCCACTAACTTGGGTCACCCAAATCATCCGAAGCCGACTTTGGTTAAGCTGAGTGTAGATCCGCCGTGTGGCGCCGCCTATCTACGTTCCAGAACTGACTTGACTCTCTTCCCGTGTCTCGATATACGGCAAGTGATAGGCATGATTGGGTTGATTGTAGAGTTGGACAAAGCGGGTCAGATGACGGCACCATCTATGACCGCATAACTTGGCCATCTCAGACACTTTGCGTCATCCCCAGCCGCGTTGTCCAACACTAGCGCCACGAGAATGGCCGCTATTCACTAATTTAAGCCACCTCGGTAAACCAAAATGTGCCAATCATCAAAGTGGGCAGGGTGGGTTTCGTGCACAGATCCACCGCGTCGGCTACCATGAATGGAATTCAACTTGAACTTGGCCAAAAAGTCGGTGCAAGAGGTTAGGGGTTGACTCTGGGCGCTATATTTTGCCTCGAATGAAGCATTTGACTATATTTTTGATCCCACAAGCCATCGTCACTGGCAGGCCAGAGTGAGAAATATCGCATTGACGTCGTGTTACTCGGGCAACTCAATGCAAGAAATTCTGCTTGGATTTATTTCAGTCCATTGCTTTTTTATCAATGTTGAAACAAAACATCAATTTCACATTGCGTAAATAGAAACACGGCCAACAAAAGTCCAGAGTTAACCTAATAACGTCAAGCACGTCGATTAAATCCATACCATACATCATTCATGCCTTCTTCACGATCCTACCGTACTTCACTATATCTGCTTGCTCCAGAACCCAATATTTTGCTGGCGCCTTGCCCTGCTCGGCCAACATGGCAGCCTGCACCGCCGCCAGCGCCACCACGGCAGCGTCCTGGCCAACTGCATCCATAGCACGCTGACCAAACCAAGATCCGATGGCCTCTACCATTGGGTTCAAGAATGATCCACCGGGCTTCTCCTTGCCCTCCTCACGATCTCCCAGCAAAAGGCCCGGTCGAAGGATGATGGCGTGGTCAAAACCCAGTTCCTTAATGGCATTCTCGACACCAATCTTCATGCGCGAGTAGGGGACATACGAGCTCAACAAGCCGCGCGTGCCACCGCTGCTAATGAATACAAATATTTTGGCGTTGGCTGCCTTGGCCGCCTTGGCCACCTCGATGTTGAGATCGTGGTCAATCTTCCACTGCTGGTCGATGCCACCGGCGTCACCACGCGTTGTCCCCACGGCCGAGAATACGACAGAGGGCGATGGCGAGATTGCGCCGAGTTTGGTCGCCCAGGCCGAAGTGTCGGGCTCTATCACGGCGGTGAGTTTGGACCCGGAATCTTTGGGCTGGCGGCGGGAGATGGTGTGCACCGCGCTAAAGGACTCGGACGACAACAGAGCGGTCAAGATGTTTCCGCCAACAAGGCCTGTTGAGCCAAAAAGGGCGGAAGTGGTCATGCTGATGGTCCAGGTGATGGTAGTGATGATTTATATGCGAATATGTTTTTTGGTGTTTTAAATTGAAAAAGTCATGTTATATTCGGCTAAGAATAGTTTGTCGATGTACGTTGTCCCCGTGAGGATTCCTGTTCCCCAAGGTTGATGATGAGGAGATGTGAGACAACAAGCGGGGTTCGGAACTAGCAACTGCCGATCCGAACGGAATAGTACTTTTAGATGTCGTGGCATCCCGGGTAGCGATGAGGAAGCGTAATTCTACGTATTTTGGAGCTTGTGTTATTAGATTATCCCGGTGGTGTGAAAAAAGAGAACCTTTACTCTGGCTGCATCCCGCTACAGAGAAGTTGGTAACAACTATGGGAATATGATCTAGATTTATCCATGCATTTTCTGTTCTTTATCGTTATTTCAAATTTTTCTAATCCCAAATGTGTTTTTTTTTTTGGTTTCATTTCC
Source organism: Calonectria naviculata (assembly GCA_003031705.1). Classification (NCBI taxonomy): domain Eukaryota; kingdom Fungi; phylum Ascomycota; class Sordariomycetes; order Hypocreales; family Nectriaceae; genus Calonectria; species Calonectria naviculata. The sequence goes on from NAGG01000414.1 coordinate 13,328, forward strand.
AATATCCCCAGCCTAGCATGTAATGATGTACTCCGTATCTCACATGATATGCCACAGCAGTGATGTGTATGTCTCTAGAAGTCTAGTGTCGTATAAAAGAGTCGTTAGTATCTTGACCCAACAGTTGTTCATAAATCGTCGGGACCATCACGATCGGCGTGTATGTATTGGATAATGTCACATTGCCTAAAATTAGGAAGATTATCCGTGAGGAGATGCCGCTTCAAAGCCTCAGCGACCTTAACCAAGACCCATTTTACCATCGTAAACCTGACAACTTCGATCGATGGTGGAAGTAGGTCTTGTAATTTGAGGTTCTGGAGACGATCATCTTTTCTACTCGCCCTGATGCTCCTTTCATTGAACTCCAGACGCTTCAAAGCGACAAAGCTTTTGAAATCTGGGATAATATCGGTGTCTGTCAATTCTGAATCCCACCTCAGCTCCTCAATTTCAACTTTGATATGCTGTAGTGTCTGAGCACAACCCTTAAGCTCCTCAACTATTGGTTTCAGAGCCATGAGATCGCCGCTGTGGACCCATTTTTCGGTGCGGGAGGGAGAGAATTGAAAAGTGAACGAGGTTAGATTTTTGCATCCAATGAGAGAGGATTTCACCTCCCCTTTCTGGGCAACCATATTTAAAAGTTTTAGTACTTTCAGGTTTTCTAGGTCCAAACCATGATTGAGACTGCTGCACAAATCAAGTTCGAGGTATTCTAGTTTCGGCGCCTTGGATAGAATGTCATTCGCTTGACGAAGCTTAAAGTTGCCATTGACGAGGTAAACTGTTTTCAGACGTGGTAGGAGAGTAGACGTGGGCATGAATGTCCCATATTTGAGAGTCTCCGTCATTTGCAGCGACAAAGTCTCCAATCTAGGGACTCGGCACAAAATATGCTCCACAATGAATGCTAGATGAAGCTCGCTTTCATCGTCATACAAGGCCATGTCTTGAAACTCGTCGTCATTGCAAAGCGTTGCCCAGCCCTCCGGGAGCTGTACTCCTAGGGATTTGACGACGCCGTCGATGACAGCATTGTGCTGAACTCGCATATCAAGACGTGCATTCACAACAAGATGCCTGACATGGGACGCCAGGTCGGGACGTTGGATGACTGTGCGAAGGAAATATATGACACTGGTTGGATGGGCGCTGGTTTCCAGCAAGCAGTGATAAAGTACCGGGGTGGCAATATGGTTGATTCGTCGTGAGGCGAGGCACAGTGCTGATAGGTCTTTGGTTCTTCCCACACATGCTTTGTATTTCCTGAGCGGGGGGCCCCACTCTCCATAAGTTAGGCAAGTCGCAGCTGGGTCTTGGTTGCAATGGAAGCAGAAATACGTGCATATTTCTCCAATTACTTCGCCTGGTAGGCTGAGAAAAGACGCGGCCATGGCTGTGGATGCAAGGCAAAGCTGTGGTTCCCGTTCTGTTCTGCTGGTTGGTCGAGAAGGGCTGGAGTTCATCGGGGTGAACCAGCCAGCCCAATTTACACCAATGGCACGTGATCAACCGAGACATTCTCGACCCACATTCAGGACATGTCAACAATCCAACTTGTATTTGTGCACAATGTGCGATACTCCTGTCGTCGGGAAACCGAGAGGAGAAGATATTTACAACTGTGGAATACAATTAATTTACTTGTGCAATCGATTCAGAATATGGGGACGTGGCAGTAGTCGACCTACTGGCAGGAGTCGGCTAATTTTGGCGCGTGCAGCGCGTTGGGCAACACACGTCCAAGGCACACCACTATCCCGGGGATGCTCACACATCAAGGCAACAAACGTTGAAGAGAATTGATGATCCTAGAATGCGTATAGCTTAAGTCTAACTTAAATAACTGCAGCCCGCCAAATTTCAGGTACATGACAGGAACTCATTTCGTCAAAGGCTCCAGGGGGGCGACAGACACCTTTTTCGCCTCGGCATTAAGCAAATCAATCTCCGCCTGCACATACGGGATCCCGTTTGCCTCGCGATCCTCCTTCAGCAGCCGCTCAATTTCCCCGGGGAAGTAGATTCTGTCAACCCCAGCTGCCTTGTCGCACCCGACAACCCGGTCATATAAATACTGCATGCGCTCCTTGAACTCGTCAACACCCATGAATAGATCAGGTTTGATGGCCACCAGGAAATGCCCAACATCGGCAACCTTGTCGGGATTAGCAGGCCCCGCAACGTTCCCCGCAAAGGCAGATCCTGATAAGACCCCAGCAAACACATCCATCATGATTGCCAGGCCTGATCCCTTCGGTCCGCCCATTGGTTGCATAAATCCATCAAGGGCAGCTGCAGGGTCGTCGGTAGGTCTGCCCTCGGAGTCCAAAGCCCAGGTCATTGGGATCTTCTCTCCACGCCGCAAGGCTTTGCGAATCTTCCCTCGGGCTGCGATTGAGGGTGCCATGTCAAGAATAAAGTTGGATTCGGGTGTTTTGCCTGGTGAGCCACAGGCCAGGGGCGAGACGCCAATTCGGTTGGATTTCCCACCCCAAGGCGGCATAGCAGGACTAGAGTTAGTAAAGACAAGACTCATAAACCCAGCATCGATAGCTTGCTGGACGAGCCACGCCGCCATTCCATAATGATTCGAGTGCTTGACACTCGCTAACCCGATGCCACAAATCTGAGCCGACTCTATAGCTGCTTTCATAGCATGGTGTGCCGCAACAAAGCCCCAGCCGTTCTTTCCATCGACTAGGGTTACCGCTGGAGCGACTTTAGTAATCTCAGGTTCAGCCGTGGGGTTGAAGGCGCCGAGGCGGATACGCTCAATGTACGATGGGATACGATTGATGCCGTGCGTATCAACCCCTCGTAAGTCGGCAGCAACGAGGCAACGGGCTACAATAGCAGCATTCTCAGGCGATACGCCGTGACCTTTCAAAATTTCTTCAGCGATGCGTTGAGCCTCTAAGGGAGCAACAAAAGTCTTGGGGGAGGATTGGTCGGCCATGCTTGGCGAAATAACGCAGTAGGTTCAGATTCACGTGAAGGTAGCAAAGCGAGATATACGTAATTATCTAGAAATGAAAATAGACCAGCTGCATCTAGAGAATGTCGGTAAGAATGTATTAATTTATACTCTCCCTTGCTCATCATTTTCCGATCGAGAACCTCCGTGTGTCATTGGCCTGCTCAACAAGGTACTGTTCGGGAAAATGCCGTAGCCTAGACCCACCCGGCATACTGCCGAAATATCAACTAAAAGATGCAACGTTAATATCTAGGTTAAGTAATCATTTCGCAGACAAGTCTTGGAACCTATAGAAGATACATTATTCCCAAGTCGCATTTCAATCAGGCAAGCATAAAGTGATGCACTGGGTTACAGCTGGCTCGAAGTTGGCCAAAATTCCTCGACATACCCTAGACCTCACCCACAAAGTCGAGCAACACGAATGACTGATGATCGGCGAAAAGGTTATTCCCCCCCATCTCTGTAAATCCTCTGGGCACAAAAAGTAAAAAACATTATTCGCTAAAGGATTTTCTATTCTGTGCCAAAAAAACCAAAAAACAAAGCTGCGACACCTGCAGGATTCGAACCTGCGCGTGCGAACACAATGCCTTGATATGCGTAATAGCAGGGCATCGCCTTAACCACTCGGCCAAAGTGTCTAACTTGATTGATGCTGATTACAACCAGTATTAGCATACTTATAGGGATATCAATTCCAGCTCGATCAAGAATACGTCTTCTTTAACGGCAAATTTGCGGTATTTCTGATCTTTTTGCCTTGAAACATCCTGGTATTCCTTGTGTATTGATTGTCAATTATTGGGAGGGGTCGAATCTGCGACTTACTCCGCTTGAGGGGAGAAACATGAACGAGAAATACTAGCCCTTTTGATCTCACTAGACACCCATTGGGTATTAAGGATGTTTTTTGATAGCTCGTCTTTGGCATAAAATATTTACAGAACTGTTGATATGTCCTAATAACAATGTGCATCATATTTGAAGGGCCAAACAGCGTCACTCTTTGACCTAGTTCTCAACCTGCCTCACGAGCCTTCACATCCACATGCTCGCCTTCACCAACCTACACAAATCCATGGCATCTTTCAGATTTTGTCAAGCCCAAGGAAACAAGTATTTGGCATGATTGAAGTGGATTCCTTTGTCTCATAAGTTGCCAATTTTTCCTCTAGCTTTCTGAAGCGGAAGCTCCACAGAAGCAGTGTGACAACAATTCGCAGTTTCAAATACGCCAACCTCTTTCCGAAGCAACCGCGGGGTCCGAGACTAAAAGATAAGAATGGCCCGGCTTGTGAATCGTAGACGACGTCTCCGTTGGCGTCAGTCTTCAACCACCTCTCGGGATCAAACAGATGCATATTGTCTGAGCTCCAGCCGCCGAGGTGCTTTTTCTGTGAGCTTTCAGACCGTACAGATTCAGAGATGTCCAGTGGGTTGCTATGATACCCTGGGCCCGATGAGTTGATCATTAGGTTGATACCTTTCGGAATTCTATAGCCAAGCACTGTGGTGTCGACCATCACCTCGCGAACAACTAGAGGAGTTGGTTGACCAACTCGCAAACACTCGTCAATGACGGCATCTAGGTAGGGGATATTTGCTTTTGTAATCTCCATTGCGGTAGGCAGGCGACCCTCGCTCATTGCCTCGGAGTAAGTGGCTTGTAAATGTTGGCGCAGCTTCTCCTGGACTGACTGGTGATCCGACAAAAATTTAACGACCCCTAAGAACCGTTAGTTGTGGAATAACAGATAAAAGATGATTTGTTTTATTTTTCCAATTCAATATGGAATCTTCCTGTGATGAAATTGATGGTACAGAAGACACCTACAAGATAACGTCGCGGATGTAGTTTCATGTCCGCCCGCAATGTAACCGAAGAGCTGAGGCGGATTAGCATGGGCGCACTTTTCTATCGCTTTAAATATTTACCTCATCAATTGCCCTCTGACTGAAAAAGTCGGGATCCCGGCCCTCCTTCCTAGCGACAGAAGATTCTCGTTGAACCAAACAGTCTGTGGCGGACCGTTGAGTCTCATCGCCGCTTTTTAGTTTCTCAATGGACAACTTGATTTGATCCTTGATGATTTTGTCCTTTAAAGCTACGTTTTGACGTAGTTTAGTAGCAAGCATACTGTATGCATGGGTCAGCCTGGGAAATGGCGATATGAGCTGGAAACCGAGATATTCAGAAACTGCTCTCAGAGCCGCAATTTCAGCAATATCCGAAGGTCGATGGAAATCAACCACTCCATCGGCCGTTTCTTCAAATTTAGCAGTGTTCGAGAATAAGAAATCATGCTGTCGCTTGACAATGGCTAGATCATCGCCAAAACCGAATGCGGCTACATTGATCATGTCCAGGGTTGCATCGAAGATATCTTCTCGAGCCGGGAAGGGTTTGCCATCTGCAAGCTTGGCTTTGAATGACCATAGATCAATAAGAGCCAAGCTCTTCTCGTATATATTTGGAGCAGATCCCTGGAGAGCGTTAGAAAATGTCGTATGTGAAGTTGAGGGTGTAACTCATACCTCGTAAAGGAAACTCGGACTCATAAGATCTCTGATAAGCTCCTTGTTTCCCTTAAAACGGGGATCATTAGACCGCATGCCGATGTGGTGATGCGGCATCACAGTTTCCATTTTCTCGATAGTCATGATGGCTCTGTCAAACTCCTTTGTTCGTTTAGTGAGTATATCTTGCGACTCTTGGAAATCACACAAGACCAGAGTGGGATTGGCGAATGGTGCACCAAAGAACTGAACAAGCGGGGCATTGTGCTTTTTATTGTGGCCCGTGATCCACGGCAGCAAGACTCCATGGCTCCTAAAGTAGGAAATCATCGACGGAATGCTTCCTAAGACGTTCCTTGCTGCAGCTTCATCGTACGGGATCCCGGGCAATGGCTTGGGGAGAGCAGCTGAGTAGAGGAAGTATGCCAAACACAAGAGAAGTGCCAGAGACACAGTTACGAGGGGGCTCCACGCAACATCCTGCGTGAGGCTCGGGATGTAGAAGCCCATTTTCGGGGTCCGATCACTTCGGCGTGTGCCAATTGGCCGTATGTGAGCCGAGGTGCCTCTCCTATTGGACTCAGCAATGGCCACAATGCAGCTAGTTATGGCGAAGTTGTCAATGTTGATGGAATCGGCGGGCGAAACATGATCACTAGGTTACTTTGAGCCGACTCCTGAAACCACGTGGAAAACAGTTTTGTGGAGCATCACGTGGACTTTTGACTTGTCCTTATTTGGTCTTTTCATGTGGGTTCACCTTTGGACCGACCAATTGCCCCTTGCGTTTTATTAACCATGCAGATCACAACAAACCAACCCAGCTTCATTTTGAGTAATAGGCGTGGCATACAATTGATCTCAAGCACCGTGTATGACATTGTAGTGGTAAACCGAATTGGGCGCAATTGCCGCCGATACTACGCCAGCGTGCATTGGGCACCCGACGTGATGGGTGCTCAACACTGCCTAGAACAACTAACAGTAGCTACGAAAGTAACCAATCGGCATTTCCGAAGATGATTGTGCTGATTTTCCTCGTATGCCTCCTTTGGCACAAGCATCGCCTTGCGTTGTTGCCTAGTTATGCATGTTGGTAGATGCAGGGGCATTCACGTGCCAAGGTTAGAATGCATGGGGGATCAACCACCGCAGTCTAGGAGAAGATCACCAATTAAAACAGCTGCGAGGGCGATAAGTGTTGGTAGATCCACAGGATGCAATCTCTATGTTCGGCCGCCAGACATCTCCACTACAATCCGGATGTATGGATTCAGTGTTGGTTGATCTACGGCCCGTTGTGGCGCCCGAAACGGGACGGATCCGCGGGTGGGGCCATGCGGTGATAGTTACCAACGGAACCAACGCCTTTCTACTATTGGATCATGCCGCATGTATCGGAGGGGCTGAAGGGTTTGTTTGCCAACTAGAGCTGTAATGTCATCAAGATCAGTTGGCTTGGCATCATTGTTTGCACCGCTAAGTGGGTTATCACCGCGCCGCCCTGCGAGGCTCTCTTGTTAAGGAAATGGAGGCTTCCTCATTATCCCAAAGCTGCAGAATTAGCTTCATTAAAGCCCGATATTTGTTTGCTTCGGTGGATGTTGGTGAATGTGCATGTCTCATGATCTCATCACAGAGTCATGTTTGAACCAGAATGCCGGATCTTCGTCCAACAACACGACATCAATTTACCAATCAGAGCATCCAATCCTTTCGTATTCAGGTGTAACTGGCTGGATCGCACACTTCATGAAAGTAAGCACGGCTGAAGGATACACGAAGATACCGAGAAAGGAAACCACCGAGATCAGCAATCTCACAGCCACTTAGTAGGCAGTCTCAATGGCCTTCTCAGTGATGTCTATATAAATCAGGTCAAGAGAACCATTCTAGTTTCTCAATCCAAAACCATCACCAAAATTCAATAAACAACACTGCATTAATTTTCCCCAAATCAAAATGTCTTCTTCGGTTATGTCTTTGCCAGCTGAGCTTCCTCATGCTCATCGCTTTAGCGACAAAGAGGTTCAAGAGAACGGTGCCTTCACTCTCTTGCCTGTTTATCGCAATCCTGCTCATGAGAATGTTGAACGCGTGGCACTCCAGCTCAGCAAAGATTGGGCCGAGATAATGGCAGACAACACTTCCAATGGTTTCAATGGCACTGAAAACACCATTTCAGGAGCCTGGGATGCCTTGATCCTACCTGAAGGACACCAGGAAAGATTGGAACTTACATCATGGTTCACCCAGTTCTTCTTTCTTATTGATGGTAAGTGCCCCTAATGCATTGCCAATCTTAAACCCCATGTCTAACCGTACAACCATTCACAGACAAAGCAGAAGCATTGCCGAGAGACATTGTAAGTATCTAGGACTACCGCCCCAGCTTGAATGGGAGAGTGCATGTTGATAACATTGGCACAGGTCCATGGAAAATTGAATGTTGAAATCGCAAATATCCTTGCTGATGGAGGCAAGGAAGAGCCGACATCTCCGCTGGCGATGCTTCTTGTTCCTCAGATTCGCAAGGTTCTCCAGTATGACTACGATCGCGGCATTCCCTACCTCAACGCCCTGAGCAAATGGGTCTTGGAGGTAGAGGCTAGAGGAGCCGACGAGGCCGCCAATATTGATGATTATATTGATCTCCGTGTCGTCAACTGCGGTATAATGTGAGTTGCATTATCCTCGCCAAAGCTCAAGCGTTAACCTGGTAAATAGGCCATATTCATACGCCATTGAATATACCATGGAGCTAAACCTTACTACGGAAGAGAGAGAGTCTGTAGGCTCGTTTAGGTTCCTTGCCACTGCGGTAATTGGCCTCAGTAATGATTGGTGGACCTGGCGAAAAGAGTTTACAGCCATGGTCTCCACTTCATCCAGGCTTACGAACGCTGTCACCATTCTGATGAAGCAATACGGCCTGTCAACTCACAAGGCGCTTGCGTTGCTCAAGAAGATCATCCTGGAAAAGCAGCAGGAGCTGATTGACATGCGGCAACAGCTTGAGGCTTCCGGAAGCATTCCGCAACATTTGCGACGTTACATTGATGCTCATATGTGGATGGTGGCTGGGAATGCTCTGTGGGAGACCACTTGCCCCCGATACCACAAGGAACTCCATTTTACATTGCCCCAGTAAACGGAATACGACTCTGGTCTGTTTCCCAACATTATTTACTTTGAGCTGTGGAGAGAAGTGGCCACACAAAGGTCTACAAATTGTTTGCGAACCTGGTCATTGCATAACACTCATTCATTGTATTTGGTTATTTTTCATTTGATAGGTTTCTGTACAACTCTGTCGCTTCTCCTCTCTAAAATTTTGTTTATCATTTGGCTTTAAATCTGTAAACAAAACCCACACGTGGGGGGTGATGAACAAGCGACTGCAAACGTGGGAGTTATGCTGAGTGATTCCCATAATCATGCTCTGGAGCCCCGCTGATACCCCATGTAACCACACGAATACCTTGTGCGTAGGACATTATCCTCCCACATACGATATCCCGTTCCTCAACATCTAAACGTAGTTTTGATCGCTCAAAACCCCCGCTCCGGCCTATCATGGGATCCTTTGATGAAAGTCCCGAGTCTGGATAAGACTGGCGGCACTACCTGTGGCAGCGACTCTTTCTACGAACACACTAGGAAGAGGTATCTTCGGGGCTGCGGGAGTGACATCATCTATTGAATAGCTACCAAGAGAGCTTCAGTATTGGGTGGCTGACTAAAATTGCAAGTTGCGCACAACAAACGACGAAGGATGGAGGGGTCATCTGGCCTGGGATTGGCGGTCGTGAGACAGGGGGATGGCCAGGTGTGTGCCAATGACGATCAGCTGCTGCAATTCTGCCTTGGCGCCGAATCCTTGTTGGGTGCGGGGCTCAAACCATGAACGGAATCAACGCCTCGTCGCGAAAGTTGACTTCGACCTGAATAACCCACTTTAGTCCTATCGCACAGTAACAGTTCAACAACCTTTGATACTATTTTCATCCTTCCACTCTATCCTTTCTACTCAGAATGTCGAGATGCTCTTTCTGAAAATCCGTTGGCCAATGTTGGTATAACCCGCAATCACATAATTCACTCGCCTGCCCCGCCGCCACTTGTTCAGCCGCACGAGGCTGTCAGGCATACAGCTCAACCGCCTTCGATTCGCAACATGCCGAGTTTCTCCTTCTACGGTTTGCGTAGTCTCGTCAAGTCAATTTGAGTAAAACTCTGCTACTACACACTCGACTGCGCTCGCTTCTGGGCTCTCGCATTGCAAGCCTCCAACCCTCGCCCAGACCCATCCCCGCCATCAGCGACTTATTGGTTTTCAGCAATTCATCTTGTCAGAAAGTCCTACAGCATGCGATATACTTAGCCATTGAAATCTCTTCATTTACTAATATTGAACTTTTGCTCCTTCGTAATCTGCGAAATGGAGAATGATTCTCCCAACGACACGTTCGAAGTGGCAATTATATGCAGGCAAGAAGTGGAATATGATGCTGCGTGTCTAATGTTTGATAGTGCTTGTAACCATGATACCAAACTAGAATGGCAGCTAGAAGGGAACAGCAGGTGTATCAGAGGACGGGTGGCTAATCATGATGTTGTTGTCATGCTTTCACCAGCCGCAGGGACACCACACGCAGCCAAGGCTGCTACTATCTTTCGCGAGAGATACAACGGCCTGCGACTTGTCCTGCTTATGGGAACATGCATTGCAGATGCGCGGAATAACAACGGTTTGGATATTTTACTTGGCGACGTTATCATCAGTGGGACCAACGCCCAGTTGCAAAATGACGGCTGGAGATATTTGAATGAAAACACGTGCGGAGCCACATCCGGCAACAAGATAAGCGATGCAAAAAAAGAGATGAAAGGCTTGTTTACCAGCCTCACAACAACAGAAAATCTCAAATACATTAAACAGCGAGCTCCGGATATTCTACAACGGTTTCAAGACCAAGAAACCCTTAAAGGCTGGTGCAACTACCCCGGGACATCACAGGATAAGCTATACAACCGTAGCTATCCTCACAAGCATCGTGATAAAAAGAGTTGTACTGACTCTGCATGCCTGAATGGCAATATTTGTGACAAGGCGTTAGAGTCTTCGTGCACTGAGCTTGGATGCGATGACAAAGAACTCGTTGCCCGGAGGAGGCTAGAGACTAAGGCGAAGCTAGAACGTCTCGGCAAGAAAGAGGCCCAGTGGCCCAATATTCATCTAGGTCCCATTGGATCAGAAGATTCGGTAACTACGTCGGCTGCCGATCAGCATCCCGTTGGAGGAGGATCCCGCACCATCGCATTTACCAGCGATGAGAGTGTATTTTGGAATGAACTCCCATGTTTCGCTGTCAAGGGTGTCAGTAGTTACAATGATCTCCATAAGCAGACGTCTTGGAAAGGTTTTGCTGCCACCACAGCGGCGTCTGTATCCAAGGCTATCCTTGAACTCCATTTCCCGAACTACGAAGTCATAAAGGGATCTGAACGTTGCGTGCAGTATCTGCGTGAATGTGATGAGATGGGGGACACGCGCCTATTCCTGGACAATTCGGGATCTCTCTCTACGGAATATAACTGGGTTCTTGAGACTGAGAAGTTAAGAGCATGGCTTGGCCAAGACCGATGCGAGAACATATCCGGACATCCAATCCTGTGGCTGTTTGGTGTTCTGGGATCAGGAGGGTCCCCCTTGGCATTCTATTTGATAGAAGAGTTATCCAAAAGGTTTCAAGGTCAGAACAGAGGGGGGTTAGCATACTTTTTATGCAGCCAGGCCAGCTGGGAGCGCAGGTCGGCCACCTCCATAATTGTCAGTCTGATATATCAACTGATCGACCAACATCCACAACTACTATCTTATATTATCCCAGAATTTTTGAGAAGGGACTTCGATCTTTTTGAATCATTCGAGGATGTCTGGACAATATTTCTGAATATACTTGCAGACACGCAAACAGGCCAAAAGTGCTGCATCATTGACGGTCTGAATAACTGCGATCCAGACTCTCAAGGCCTTTTGTTCACACGTATAACGAATAACTTTGGCTTTCATGAAGCGTCATCAAATTCTAGGGTTATAATCCTATGCGAAAAACCGGCCGTTGTGAGTGGCCTTTTGCAGCAATCGATGGTTGTGGTAGACACCAAAACATGGTCAGAGCGGGCGAAGATTGTCTCTTTACTCAAATCTGAGCTTCAGAGACCCCAAATTGAGCAAAACACTAGCTATATGGTGAAGAGTGTACCCCCCAGCTCTGAATTTGACCAAGTCGATGGAATCGTCAGTATACCGCCGTCTTCATTATTTGATTCCAGTAACCCTAGCAAACCGACCTATACAACAACTATGGCAACTTCACACACTGGAAACGAGTCTAAACCAGTTTTTATGCGACTAAATAATACACAGAGAGAAGGGGGTGAGGCTTCGCAGTCGTCCTACAATACATCAGGCGACGTTGGTGAAGAATCCATAATCTACGAGGAAACATCGACTGTAGCAAATACAGCAATAGCCTCTGGCGCACCGTACGATGACGAGCAGACGGTTTACTCCCATGATTCGCAGTTTGATAACACTACTCTCCCTTATATCGATGCCTTCTCGGCTCAACTTCACAAGGATCTTGGCGACATACTAAATCAACTAGGAGATTCCAATATTGAAGAAGCGCGCTTGGATGCGATATTAAAAGCTTTCTCCTGGAGGCTGCACGGGGAGTCATCAAATCCCTTCCAGTGGCGGACATCCGTGACTCTTCATCAACGCCGAAAGTACGTGCTACACTTTTGAAACATTCACAAATGTGCATCATTTATTGGATGGAATTTGTGGCTAACAGAGCCTATAGAAATATTATCGATTCGATACTTCAAGGTCCAAATCATAATTCTGAATCTAACAGCCCGATTGGCTCCATGGATCAATATGAGAGCGATGAAGAGACTACACGCGAACCGTTTAAAAAACCCCTCGAGTTCACTTCGGATTGGCTTCATCAGGTTGATGAAACAGTCTCAGATAAGCCTTGGATGGAAGAAGCTGAGAGAGAGCCGGAAGAAGAGCCATTTCTCGACCATTTTGCAGACTACGAGAAATTCATCCGTGGATCTAGTGCTTATCGGTGGCTTGTTTCCCAACTGAAACAGCATCACCGGTTGAAGCTTGCGTCTCCGGACATGATGTCTGAGATCAGATCCAAAGTTCAAAATCATCTCGGAAAGCAGTCTGCTCTTCACCGAATGAGCGTTCGAAAACCTTCTTCAGTCGCATCAATGACTTTTTATCTCGACTGGGATCCTCTAACATTGTTTGATAGGATTGGATTAATTCCAACTCAACTCCCACCCGACATTTTCAATAAGATCGTATGCTTGACAGGCACGGTGTGCGAGGCGCAAGCCACAACCATAACGGACTATATGGCTCAAACATGGCCCGAAACTGGACATCATCTTCTAAATTTATTAATAAAGCTCGCTTCTATTCCCAAAGGAGAGGAATGTATTTGTAAGCACAAGATACTGTAGGTTTCGCGGGGATTGACTATAAGCTTACGTTGTTTAGACTATCCATCTGAGCACCACAATCCTGATTACCAAGAACCTCAATCACACGTGGATGGAAAGATCTCGAACAATCGCCAGATTCGGGCACGAATAAATGGCTCTCGTTCATGTTCAATTTGTGTAATTGGAGGCTCCTATATTATTTCAGAAATCGCTGAGCAACTGGGATGGCTAGCGTCTGCGCTCACCTATTTACCAGCTCAAAAGCAGGGTTGTGTCATGATCTACACGCCATTTGTGGGAGAGTTGCGAATCGACAACAAAGAAATTGATACAGCGAATGAAGAAATAAGTCTAAGCTGCAAGATTTCTTTCAATTCTGAAATGATCTTGGACAAAAGCACTCTTGACTCGAATGGATTCTGCTGGGGCTCTCTATTCCGGCGTCTGGCCCTCATCAATGGATATCCTATCCTCAACCGCACAAACCCGAATACTGGTCTAGAGGTATCTTTGCCACTCATGGCATACCTCACACGGTCTGATCAAGTGGTTCAATTGAATCAGACGGCTATTATGAAGGGCTTTGGATCCATGCTTGTTGCAACATTTTTGAGAGATGGAATGGCTGTGTGGCATCACCTAAAGAGTCTAAATTCGGAAGAGAGAATATCATATACTGAACCGAGGATCGATAAACTAAAATGCGATATGCCTGAAAGCTTTTCCCTTCATGAATTTGAAATATGCCGTCATTTTATTGGATGGTGCCCTCGCGCTACCGACAAATGTGGTATGCACTCCTCCCTCTTGTCTGTGCTGCATTACTAATGAGTGTCTAAGGACATATGACTAAGCTTAACATAAGAGCCTCTGGCCTATCAAAACCTCCTAGTTGCATTGTTATCGACAGGTTGTACGTCGAGGCTGGTGATTATGTTGCTGCAGGAGGCAGCATACACGTCAACAAGAAGGAGCAGCCAATTTCTCTGGACCGAGAGAAAGATTATCCTAGCCTTCTAAGTTGGATAAGTCTCCAACATATTGTATTATATGATGTACTGGAACGACGAGCGTGGCTTGTTGACGGCGCGTCTGCATTGCTTTATTTGGTGCGTGTTTCATTGCATCTGGATGAGCATCATCCACTGTCACCATTCGACTGGGTATTTGACAATAAAGACTTCAAAACCGATTGGGAGGGCTGTAAGGGACGTCATTCAGCCATGAAAAGTCTTAAAAGTCATGATAACCGCAGCCTAAACGTTTACGTCATCAGCAAGAGGGTACAGGATGGTCGTACTATCACCGAATATTCAACCCTCGAGTCACGCATCAAGAATATCATTCACTCAATTGAAATTCTAATCGATGTTCAAGATAAAGCAGCTTCACAAGAGGGCCTAAAGATTCCCCAGACCCTTGATATCCGAAAAAGCATGATCGGGTTTGACATTGTCAATGTGGTGACTCGTGAACGTCATATACATTCACGTATTCAGCATATTAATTCCAGAGGATGTGGTTGGATAGACCTAATTACACAATCTGGTATTACGACTTTGTTTGGTAATGGGTTTGGAGAGCTCATCAGTTCCGAAGAGGGTTCAAAAACTTGCAAAGACTGGAGCTCCGTGCCTACGGGCTTCGACTACATGACTGCTTCAGTGGCTACATTGAAGATACTATACCAGACGAGGAGGGAAAGAATCGAGCCGGAGCTTGGTATTGGTGAGTTTACTAAGGATATTGTGTGGCTGTCTGAGAATAATCCCCTCGAAAATTGTCGATGCTTCCAAGATTCCGGGGTCTGCCACAGTAAACCCGTGCAATTCCTATCGTCCAAGGATGGCCGGGCTGCTAAGTTCAAGAAAATTAAATTGAGACCTGTCGATATTGAAAATCTTGATGAAAAAGGAGCCGTGATATTTGGGCACAAGTCCCAGAAAGAGCACCCTAGAGATGGAAGAGACAGACGGCAAGATAACGAAAGGACACAGATTGAACCGTCTGGGCACAATTCAAGTGATTTTTCGACGCGCGAAAGTGGCTCAAGGATCCGGAACTCGTCTATAGAGGTACAGGCTACTGGTGCGTCTCTACATACTCCACCATCCTCCTTGAACATACCAGGCCGGAGGGCATCTGGTCGCACTTCCGTTAGTGCCGAGTCGGCAGGGCAGTCTGCTATAGGTCACAAGAGGAGAGGAACCAAAATATTGAAGGATCTGTGGAAAGTAACAATGAAGAAGATTTAGAAACATCAAATGTGAAATTAAATGAACTGAACGTCGAAACACTCGCTACGAGTTTGAACAGTTAAAGGCTGTTTGGTCAACCAGAGATGATGCCTTTTTCGTGTCATATAGTTTGTGTATGCACGAACAAAAATACCATGGGAGAGTGCACGATTTATAATTATTTTATTAGCCCAAGATTATCACGTATCCCATCCTGGCGAAACATTTTACATGCCATTTTCTAGCTTTCGGCCTGATTGAAATTTTCCAATAGCTTTGACCCATCTCGGCAAGCTACCATAGTATAGTAAATCAATAATCAAATACGCGATGAACACGATTACAATCATTGGCAACGACACTGCGAAATACACCCAAAAAAGTGAAGCTCCCGGCATGTAGTCGTCAGCCATACTGAAGAGTGACGAAGCATAAGCCAGTGGGATGAATATGAGACCAATTATGGTGAGGGCTTTCGCACTCTTTGTTTCCTGCAGCGCGTGGCGGTTCCCAGCCATTCCCGCGAGCGCCGCGATTGACGAGTTGAGCGAGATGGTGCGGTTCCTCAAATCGCTGTACATGGCATAAATGAACTGATAGTCGACAACAACATCTTCCCAGGTCCTCGCCAGTGTTAGGTTAGTGGGAGCGAGCAGTATGTTGCACTGGAACATGAGCCACTCCAAGTCCTGGCAGTATTCGGCCATGCGCCGCTCGAGGGCCTGGACAGCACACCACTGGCCCTCAACGCCGGCAAAGCCAAATGAATCGAGAGCTTCAGGGCGAGACATGTGCCACTGGGTATTCGAGACCACGGTTTTGAGAAAATCAGCATGCTGCAAATAATGGCTCGCGATGATCTTTTTCGCCAACAGGAGGAAGGATTCTGACTGGTCGGTATCTATTACAAAGGAGAGCGTGTCGATATAGAAGCAGAGGTCGTCCATTAAGCAGGTTCTTGGAGGACCCCGTCCAATATCGGCTTGAAGTTTGTGAGGGATAAAGTTGATGTATCCTCCTTGAACTGGCACAGGTGTAATCTCCACAATTTCACGCGTGTTGTTTCTCTGGACCCTCCTAAGGGGAGGATCAGTGATGACCACAACTATTCGCGAATCAGTCTTGAAATTTTCAACTTGGTATTTCTTGATTGGACCTTACCGTCCCATCCTCTTCCAATTCTTCGTTGCCTCCTCCATATGGAGCACTTCCTACGCACAACACCCACCCTCGAAAATGACCGGGCCAGTTGCGTAACTCCGACATGTCGTCCGCTATCCGCGCAGCACAGAGTAGAAATCCCCTTCAACTCGTCGGGAATTTCGAACACTTCATAGTACTTGAACGTCATGTGTTCTCGATCGACCATGAGGCTAGGTAGGACAGGTCCATCAGATTCCGTCGTTTGGGTAGTGTTGGGCACCACCACAACCCTTTCGTGCTCGACAAAAAACGACGGGTGCATTCTGAAATGCGATCCTACTGCACCAACAAATTCCGGGTTCAACCCTTGGAGAATGACCAGCCGACGCTCACCGGGACGTTCAGCGACGGGATCTGCGTCTAAAAACTCTAGCAGCTCGTAAGCGTCGTGAAAGACAGCAGGACCTTGTAATGGTGCTTTTAGCGGCGCTTGAAAAACGACTGCCTTAGCTTGTGCCCTGTTCCATGGTGTCTTCTGGCGAAACTCGGCCTTCGGATCACGGCGTCGTAAACGAGGATCAGACGAGGCGAGGTCGTAAACGAGACGGTCGTAGTCGCCAACCGTGCTCAACCAGGATAGAGGTCGGTGTCGCACCATGCTGCACGCTTCAGATACTGATGTGAGCGAGCTTTGAGAACAACGTCGAGATAAAGATACAGACACAACCCAGCCCCATTATTTTGAGGGACATCTGGCAGGTTTTGATATGAACCGCTTTCTGTTGGTGGCGGTTGATTGGTCCTTTACGCGCCGAACCAACATACCCTGTTGGCGTTGTGGGGTAACATTGGTAGTTTGTGAAAACAATGGAGGATACCCCGGATTTTACTTGTTTTATTGCACTCCTAGCAAACATAACTATCTCAGTATGAATATGATTTGCGATGAGTAGTGTCAAACAAGCGGTGTGGTATGATTGAATAAAGCGTTGGTGGGTGCCTTGTTGATCATAGTACTAAATTAAGCACTTTGTTGTATAACCGACTGATAAGTCATGATATATAATTCGTTTGCGATAACGCAATTTCTTCAACAGGTTTTTGAAACATACAACTCGATCAATGTGCTGTGCTGGCGACTGCCACTAGTTATCATTAAGGCGGAAATTTGAAGGGCCGAAGGCGCAGCCGCACTTAGCCTCACTTCAAGCTGAACAATCGCAGCCTGGTGCCATCACCAAACATCAACTGAGTTTCTGACACGATTTGTCGTTTTTTGTGACCATGCCTAACCGGGAGTTATCAAAATAAATATCTAGCAGACTATTTCAAACCCTTTTGGGGCCACATACTCGGAATCCTCAGGCATGTGGCTGATTAACACAACTTCCCTCAAGCTTGAGCGGTTTACCCCGCCTGAAGTGCCTGCATATGCCATATTATCGCACACATGGGGCAAAGACGAAATCACTTTTCAAGAATTCAACCGCTTGCGGGTGACGCGAAACAAAAATGGGCTTGCAAAGATCCGTATGACTTGCCAACTGGCCAGAGCGCAACAGATAGACTATTGCTGGGTGGACACCTGCTGCATTGACAAATCCTCAAGCGCCGAACTCTCTGAGTCAATCAACTCGATGTACGAATGGTATCGCAAGGCCAAGATATGTTTCGCATTCATAGATGATTGGCCAACCGAGTCTGATTGGGCTGACTTGGAACCCCTCATCCCCGAAACCATGGAATCGTCTAATAGAAATCCCGAAGACAAGGAAAACGCCTTGTCTGTTGATGATGAACCCATGAGTTCAGCTGATTCCGAGGTGGGCTCTTGGTCTGAAGGTAGTCATGAGCCAGCCTCACATGAACCTGAGCGCCAAACAAATCCTCGTAGATGGTTTACCCGAGGTTGGACGCTGCAAGAACTCATTGCTCCCGCCGAGATTCAGTTCTACGACCAGGCCTGGAATCTGAGGGGCTCCAAGTCAGAGGGACCTGTAGTCGTGCAGCTTGCGCGAATCACAGGGATTTCGGATTCTGTACTCAAAGACGGCAGCGAGGGCAGCCTTCGTGAGGTATCCCTGGCCCAGCGAATGTCTTGGGCTTCCCGAAGAAAGACTACTCGACCCGAGGATATTGCCTACTGCTTACTTGGAATTTTCCAAGTAAATATGCCGCTCCTTTACGGAGAGGGCGGCAGAGCATTCTTCCGACTGCAGGAGGAAATAACCAAGTTCTCAACCGACATGTCCATTTTTGCTTGGTCGTCGAAGCCCGAAGTAGCGAGCGAGGATCTACCCTATCGCGGAATATTGGCTTCTCACCCACAAGAATTTGTAAACCTTGGGGATTGTAGACTTATCAGAACCCCATTCTTTACGCCCGGCGAGTCTACAATGACCAACAAAGGACTCCGAATCCAAACTCCCTTATTCTATATCGGCGGTGGCGGCCCTGAGTCAACTAATTTTGGGATCTGCGTGATGCCACTCGGCTGCGTTTCGGGTGGCCGTAGTTACGGAATCGCCTTGCAAACATTCGGTGATATCTACCTCCGAGTCTTGTCAGATGGGCCATTTATCATGACGGAGTCCTTAAAGGGTAGCGTGCCATGCACTATATACATTGCCCGAGACTTTGACGATGAAGCAAATCGGGTTCATTATGCAAGGGCCGCGGTCGGACTGAATATTAATTTGACAAGTGACGAAAAATATTTACTAACCGGCATCGAAGCCTGGCCGTTACACCTTTTTGATGGGATCAAAATGACGAACTGAACTGGCTTTTCTTTTCCATGAAACTTGCGGTCATCAATCGGAGATATCTACCAGACATGTCGAGGCGAGTAGCAGAATTTACTGTTATATGGTCATCGGTTGATTCAGAAAATGTTGCGGTTCATATACTGCAAGGTGAAGACGTTGTTCAATTTACAAATTACGTCCAAGGTTTGCAGAATAGTGTCGTGTTAGCCGCACAAAAGGAGCTGTTTGCATATTTCATGTCATTGTTACGACCTAATGTCAAAACAATAAGGGCAAAGGATGAGGAAAATGATATTGCATTAGAGATAGTTGCACACCAAGTGCAGCCTGTACCCGGGTCAGTGACCGATTTACCGTGGACAGCCACGGTTTCCCTTAGAACGTTGGATTAGGGTAGAAGAAGAGCTTTATGACGAAATAATTATACCATTTGGATACGTCTGTTCTGATCGCCATGATCAATTTAGGCGAATAAGTTGATTCATTCTGCTCAATCTCATGAAAAGGAAATTTACGCACGCTCCACCATGCTCTTACTGGGGGTGAATTGATTGCACGGAAAAGAGACTCTTAGTGTGGATGAACCCGGCCTCAGCGCAATGGGTCACGCGATCTCCAATGTCTTTAAATGGACAGTGGAAAAAGTAAAAGCCGTTCTTCTTCCCAATAAAGTGCCATTGATTGGGAAATCGAATCCATGTGCTCTTTTACTAATTTAGACTACTCTGCATTATTTATTGCGCTTTCCCCAGGTGCTGATGAACTGTTGTCGCGCGAGGTGACGATGGCCAAAACCTCACCTCTCCCGTGCAAGTCTCATCTTCTTGAAGGCATCAATGAATCAATTGCCTCCCCTCCACATTGGTCAAAAAATTGAGAATTGGTTTTTAAAAAAATGAAGACCAGATATTACTATCTGGGGCTGGAATCTCTCCCGCCGGGAATTGAACCCGGGTCTCAAGCGCATTGGGTAATGACAAGCTTGCATACTGACCACTATACTACGGAAGATGTGTGGTTGTGATCAACCACTGTAGCGTCGGATTTCGATGTCCGGTGACTCACTAAACTCATACAAGAAGCTGATTCCAGGGATTGTGGCGAACCCATCATTCACGCGCTGCAATCCACAGCACCGACGGTTTGACCCCACGTACCATGGAAAGCGTAAGATAGTATAGCAGGTTAATGCAACAAACAATTAATTCGCATCTCAGATTTCTCCCCCATGCCAAATGGTGGGAATTTTAAATTCAATTTTAATTGAGTTCTAATACTCGATCGAATAACCAAGTACTTGGCTGAAGTGAAGAATATCTAATATGTGACATAGGCGCGTCAACATTTGCATTGGCTTACCAGGTCAATCGCCCGGATAAAAATAAATCTATCAGCCTTTTCTCGAACTCCTAAACTTTCCACGTTTTTCGTAGCTGGGATAGGTAGTATGTTGATAACATCAGAAGCGAGGCTCCGAGGATGCAACTGATAGAACAAAAGAGCTGCAGTCCCGAGAAATCCGTGTTATTTTGGCGATGAAGAATAGAGCCCATAATTGGCAAACCTGTCAGGGAACTGTCATTGTTTAGCTTGGAATTCCGAATTGCGTATGCCAACAGCATTTGGATCCACACTGACCTCAGGCCCATAACCACTTGAAAAGTTCCAAAACGCTGTCCGAGCGTTGCAATGTCACCAAGCTTAAACACGCATGATGCCAACAAGGACACAAAGGCCCCACTGACGAAACCATATACGATGGCGAAAATTATGATGCCTGCATGCGACGGATGGTAGTTGAAAGGGAGCCATAGGGAAAGTATGGATCCTCCTACGAACAGAGCAGAAACACTTATTACATTAAAGTGCCCCACTCGGTCTCCAATATGAGGAGGTAAGATGCGGCCAGGAACCGAACTTGCACTAAAAGGACGGCGGTAAGCTTCGATCTGCTGTAGGAGGGAGATCATCTGGGATGACAAACTTCATTATGGAAATGAGATAAAAGGCCAGGGTGGACGAAAATCCGGAATTCAGTCCCATACTTGGTAGAAAATCGAATGGCCCAAACAAACCCCAACTTCACAATGGTATAATTCAAGTCAGCTAGTTTGATAAAATTTGGGGGTTTAGATGGTAGTACGCTGGTAACCACTCACTTGACAAAGAATGCTCCTACTGTATAGCAGGCGAATTGCTTCTGTTTAAACAAGGAGAAGTCGAACCATTTGGTGCTAGGATCCCATTTCTTGCGGGGCAGACGAGCCCGTACAAGGAAGAAAGACAACAAAAGAAGGACACCTATTAAAAGGGCTGTATACCGAACGGCTCCAGGAAATCCAACATGCCCGATGATTTGATCCAAGAAGATTGGGAAAATAACACCGCCTAGGCTACTGCCTGTGGTGGCAAGGCCAAGAGCCAGACCTCTGCGTCGCACGAACCATTGGCCTGTGCAAACAGTTGCTGCAGTGAAGACACCACCCGAGCCGATACCGAAAGCAAGGCCTTGGGCAAGAAATATTTGATAGTATTCCGTCGCCAAGCTGGTCATGCAGAGACCGAACACGCAAAGAAAGCTGCAAGGGTAGAGCACGGGCGCCGGGCCATAGGTGTCGATTATGCGTCCGTAGAGCGGCCCGGGCGCGTACATGAGGGCCAGCTGGACGGCAAAAATCCACGAGATGCTGGAGGCAGAGTAATCCTTAAGGTATGTCTGCTCGTATGTCGTCTGGAAGACACCGATTCTGTTAAGCGTTTTAGTATTCCCAAAGGATTTCTTCATGACATAGCCAACCAAGGGATACTTACGCGTTCAAGAAACCCAATGAGCAGAATATACAGAGTCCGGAACCAACGACACACAGCCACCCTTGGAGACCCTCTTCTGGAGGGAGTTCCGTCGGGGCCCTTGTAGGCTGGACAGAGGTGTCGGTGTCCGACGCCAACTTGTCGCTCATGGTTGCTTGACAAAACAAATTGCAATTGCTGTAGAGGTACATCGACCAGATATGGGATTACAATACATGGCTGTCTCGGAGAATATATATCACCAAAGTCTGGTATACACTGACTATACCCAACAAAGCGAGGTACGCCCGTACTGGCTTGCGAGGTGGATCTCCCCTTGTAAGCGCACCCAGATTTGGAGGATGAGATCCTCCCTGCCAGCGTGAACCAATCATAATAATGCTTAGTCCGACAAAACCCGCCAACGACCCACAGGCCCCGACGAAGACCGACAGGAATGTCCGTCAAGCTCCCGACAACCAGCCTCTGGCGTCGGGATTTCTCATTAATAATCCCCCTCGTCAAGAACTCAACAGCGGATCCAGCTACGCGCCATCCAAATTGTCGTTTGAAACCTCTCAGACATCCGTTGTCGGGCTGCGGGCTTGCACATTTCATAATGGCGCCCGACGGCCATCGGGCCCGCGCGAGGCAGGCATGCCTCACCTGCAAATCTCGCAAGAAGAAGTGCAACAGGGCGTTTCCCGAGTGCAGTTACTGCATACAGTACGTATAATGAATTAATTCTGTGTGTATGCAGTGCTTAGAGTCAGTGTATAGGAAAGATATTGATTGTCGCTACGCCACACCTCCTCGAGGGCGCAATCATGCTGTATCCATCACCGACAACGCATCGCACTCACCAGTCCGCCACGAGACACTAGCCGCTGAAACAGCCTATGGCCTGACACCGTCCGACACAGTGGTCTCGGTGCCTACAACAACAAAGGCTAACTTGTACCGCCCGGCTTTCGAGTCCTTGTCAGTCTATTGAACAGTTTATGCCGCTCCGTGATTTCTAACGAGTTGCGCAGGGATGGAATCCACCTCGAGGTCCAAAACGTTATCCGTTCTACCGGCCAATTTGTGGATGAAATCACTGCCCGCTATTTCCAGACATTCCACCGCCATCTGCCAATTATCTCCCGCGCGCGATTCCAGAACAGCCTCATCGCATCGGGAGCAGGCCCCAGTGCCGACTCCTCCGTCTTGTTGTTGATAATTTGCCTAATTACAAATTTACCAGCCCCAGATTCAACCCCAGGAGAAGTAGCGCCTCTCCTTAGCCGACAAGGTTTATATCTCACAGCAAAAGCACTCCACGCACAGGTGCAGGCGTATTTACCGCCTACAGTCCATCTGATCCAGGCTGCTTTGCTTCTCGCAATTTATGAGTATGCAAACGGAAGGACGGAGACTGCATTTATCAGCATTGCAGCATGCGTGCGCATGGCATATGCCGCTCGCATTCATGAGACCATCTGCTGTAAGATCAGTCCTGATCTCCCGGTGGATACAGACGAGGCTGGTAATACGTGGTGGGGAATCATGATTTACGAAAGGTGAGGGCTTTTTATACCCCTTTATAGTACATTGGCGGCTAAGAGAATTCCAGAGCATTGTTTTGTGAGGTAGATGTTATTGGACAACCACTAATTTCTGTGTCACCTCCCGGCGACGCCCTGTTGCCAATAGATTATGAAATTCTCGACCGTGGGCATCATTCAAATTCTGATTTGACACAGAGACCGCTAGTTTCCTGTCTCTCTACTTCGCAAATCGGCGGGTTTGGCCGCGCAGCACAAGCCGCTTGCCTGGTAGATCAAGTAATCAAAGCGTTAAACACACCAGACCTTGACAGCAGGTTACTTCAGCTCCAGAGCCTGGACACCTCTCTTCAAGCATTCCTCGCCTTGGTGTTACCTTACTGCGAGGGAAAGGCTGGTCTTTACTGCGCAGCGATTGCTATGGGCATTAGGTATGTGCATCCAAGTTGTTTTCCCCCTTCCATCATGTCTACACGGCTGACTAGTGCAGGGGCCTATTCATGCTACACTGGCACATACTGGAGTTTCCAGGGCATACAACCTTGGCCAGCCTGCGACCGCTCGAAGAATGGAAAAGGACCTCACTAGTGGCGCTGGACACCGCGACGAAAATAATTATCGACATTGCAGAATGTCATCACAGCAGCTTACGACCATTTTCTATCGACATGACACCTCCAAATCATATTTACATAGTTCGTGCCGCGATATCATATATACGCACTCGAGCTGGTGATGGAGACACACCTTGGTTAGCGACTGCTGAGGACCAGCTGCTGTTGTATTTGGATAAATTTTGCCGGAGATGGGATATTGTTCAAAATTGATCCTTGCTTTAGACAGTGCCTAGCACGTCAACATCGGTCTAGAACGCCACTGAAATCCTTACGTCGACATTGGGGATGAGGAAAGAGTTATCATAAGTTGTCAAGGTTGTCCAATAAATATCTCACGGGCTTTTTTCTTCACCTATCTGCAATACACACTAATGATATTTATTGTATTATGTTTAACAGAGGATATAATGTAACAACTATTTTTCTCAAGAAATATTACATGGAGAAGGACAGTTTGAGATAAGTACTTTATAAGTTCGACCAAATTGTACCTCTTGCATTTCCCACAACTTGATTGTGTTGAAGGTCGGCTTGTTTGGATTAAAGGATCATTCTCACGATTCTTTGCCTTATCAGGGCCTAGAAAAGTGGCCTCTGATTGTGAGTACAGGCTCCTAATACCCAGCCACTATATGATTCAGAATCTGCAGGAGAGTGGATGATCAGCCAAAGTGCATTGGCCGTGTTCAACGCTACTGGTCACAGGGTCCTAGATCCGTCGGACACAGACCACAAGTCTCACAATCTATATACTGTATAACATGAGTACAAACAGCTCAGCCACTGTTGTCCCAAGCCACCATTACACCGAGAATGCAAATCATACAGAGGGTATTGAGGCGCAAGGTCACTGAGCAAACATACTGCAGCAGCACAGACATGTTACCCACTGAGCTGACGTGAGCGCCGATCTGCGGCTATCTCTTTTAACCTTTTGCCTCTTTATGAGAGTTCTTACATTCTTTTTATGACAAGCCCATCGCCCTGCCAGTCTTCAACTTATCAAACCATTGTCAAATCCTCCACATCACACTCAAGGATTCGTACGAGCACTTACTACTTTCAACAATTTTTCCCAAATTTGACCTATTCTCTTAATTCCTTTGCACAAACCATGTCTCCCATCCAAAATAGAAAATCCTACTCGGACAATTGTCCCAAAGAACTGCCTAGTATCTGCCCCGACGAACCAATGAAGACAGAGACAGCAAAGGAAACACGGTCAGATGGCTGGAAGCCACGATCTCTCTCAGCTTGGACACTTTCAGCTGTAATTCTGCTGTCACTCTCTCTGGCTGTGGCTACTGAGATTCTAGCTCAGATAAGCAAGGCCCAGGGGGGGTTGTTTCTCTCCCCATCTGTAGCAGACGTCTCGATGGGCGCGAGAATGACCGCTCAGTACTTACCAAACATCATTTCTATTCTTTATGCCCTCATTTGGAACTGGATCGATCTAGATGCTAAAAGAATGCAGCCATGGATAGAGCTATCAAAGCCAAGAGGAGCAACCGCCGTGAGATCAATCTTGCTTGACTATCCATCCCAATTCATAGCTGCTGTACCTTTACGAGCTGCAAGAGTCAGGTAAGATGGTTCCACTTCAAATACAGACTATGAACTGACGGGAATAGGCACTGGCCTGTTTTTATCTCTGGGTCAGTGGTTTTGATCGTCCTCTTTGCGTTGACGCCGTTACAAAGCGCTTGGCTTAGCTTATCTACAATAACAAAAGACCAACCAGCAACCATAGCCATAAGATCGGAGTTACTACCACCAGCGAAGCAATTGTTGGGTCTAAGCCATATTAAGAAAGCATATGCAATTAATTGGCTTGATATACCGTACCCAAGCTTTACGACATCAAAATACGGTCTACTGCCGTATTACCTACACGATACAACCGGACCCGAAAGGTTCGGCTCCGATAGTAATTGGACCGCCGAAACAACCAAGCTATGGACAGAGGTGACTTGCATGCCTGCCACACCTGAACTGGTGGTTGCCACAAATGTGTCTTCCATGTATAGACTTGATGGTAACGACGGCTGCACCGGTTTCCAAGTCCTTGAATTGCCGTTCCATATGGTTTACGTAGACACGATGGGATGGCGTTCAGCTGGTCACATGCCGAACAGCAATTGGACATGTGCTAATACATCGTCCGATTACTACTCTGCTGTCGCGTTGTGGGTCATGCGAGAGGATGGTTCCTCTGGGAGATACAATATCACGGCACTGCAATGCGAGTTTTCCTACCACAAACAGGAGGTTCTCGCAACGGTCAATTCCAGAAGCCTGCTCCCCATCGATGACACTATAAAGCCCCTCTCAGCTGCGAAAGAACTTGACAATAGCGAATTCAACTCGAGTTTGTATCAGAGCTCGTTCCCCACTGGCTGGCGATGGCAATACGTAGCAGCTAGCGAAAGCTTTGATTTTGTTGACATGCTTGCCTCCACTCGCAGCACTCCAAACAACCAGAAGGGCTTTTATTCAAAGTCCATGATGGCATATGCCCTTAGTATCGACGAAGAAAGATACCCTATTGAGGCTTACTCGAATCCAGCCAAGCTTGAATCCGCCGTTGAAGGCATTCATAGGCAGTTGTTTGCACTGGCAATCTCAGAGCTCCTCGCCAATCAAACACAGCCAACCAATACAGCAGCCACAGTCAAGTCTTATCACACAGGCATCGTTGTCAGCAGACCTTTGACGGCAGTCACAGAAGTATTGTGGGTACTGTTAGCCTTCGCAGCTGGCCTCCTCATTTACTTTTATCAGTCTCTTCCCTCGGCCTTGCTGAGAAACCCTGCCTCTATTAGCCAGCTGGTCGATATTGCGCATATGAGTCCTCAAACTAGAGAGCTGTTTGAGCCATTCGACACAGCCAATGAAGAAACATTAATGACTAATTTTAAGAACAAAAGCTTCAGACTCATCATTTGCCGCCAGACCAATAAAAGCGAATTAACTCCAATAGAGAATGACCAGGAGCCTCTGGGGGAAACAAGTACAACTTTGAGAGGATATTACAACCCTCTCAAGCCTTGGATATTGAGGGGAAATACCGGGTCTGTCGTCGTAGTCTCTCTACTAGGCGGTATCATTGCCTTGTCTTGTTTAAAGGCAAAAGGGGATAGTCAAGCCGGTGAGTCTTGTGCCATTTGAATATATTCAAACTAAGATCTTTAGGGTTACGTCTCCCGTCAGAAAACATTGTAGCGCGGCAAATTTTGGAACACTACATTCCCACCTTGTGCGCCTCTATTATCGAACCGCTATGGGCACTATTAACGAGGATGATTGGTACGTTTCAACCTTTCAAAGATCTCTGGATAGGTCGGTCGCCAGCATCTCGATCTCTCGACGTCACGTACAACTCGGTTCCACCGCAAGTTGTGTTCTTCAAGGCGGTAAGGTCTCGCCATTTCACCTTGGCTATTTTCGGTCTTGCAACGCTTCTCGGCAATATACTGGTGATTGGTCTCGGCTCGTTACTTCACGAGAGACCGATGATGGCAGAATATGTCCAGGAATTCCAGGCTCTACATCAAGACCAATTCAACAGGAGCATAACTACGACAATAAGAAATGATCCAACTAATGGAATAGTGTGGATCGACAAGTCAAGTTCACAGTGGATTCTGTTCGCAAACAAGAGGTACAATTCACAACTTCGCCCATGGCTATCAACCGACTACTACTTCCAGCCGCATGTAATCTCCAAAATAGATGGTTCGAATGTGGGAGATGTATATTCTATTCAAACAAGAGGTTTTGGGGCTCATGCCGATTGTTCAGCTATCCCGGCTACGTCCCTTGCTGTTAAGGTAGGCGAGGATGTTAGTGTCTATGACCAAAAGGGAGGCATTAAGACATGCTCAAGCCTTGCGTCGGCAATTTCAAAAAAGCTTGTTGATTCTGCCACCAGATATATCAATGGCGGAGTTAATGACTATTTCAACAGGACAGTAACTGGACCATCTGCTGTACAGAGCTATCTTAACTGGGGATTGAGTGATTATGATGGCTCTGGATGGCATGCGAATAATTCCTGTACTCCCCCTTTCATCGTTGGTTGGGCTAGAGCCCATGATATCAAGAATGGCAGCACGATTAACGCCACATTTGTACAATGCCACCCAGTTTTCCAGACAGCCATGTTCAGGGTAACTGTGGATCATGATGGCCAAGTCCTTCAACATGAACGCATCTCGGATTTAGAATCGACATTGAATTATTCCGATTCATACAGCGACACTTGGGCAGCCATGACTATCTTTGCCGAGAGTTTCAACACTCAGCTGCCTGTGTCTTGGGCAAATACGAGCAGAACAACGGATTGGATGTCTGAGTTTGTTGTCATGGAAACCGGCAATCGAGCTGCCCTGGATCCTAATCAGCCACTTCCAGACCCTTCAGAGATGGCTCCGGTAATAGAAAGAATTTATAAACGAGCATTCGTTGGCTTTCTGAGCACGAATGCGGTGCTTTTTGAGAAGTCAGAGTCAGATAGCCCCGTCGCGGGTTTGAGGATCAGCAAACAAACCCGGATTGTTATACACGATTCAGCATTCATTGTGGTCATTTCTATCCTATGCTTTGACCTGGCAGTTGTCTTGATGTTTTATTTGTGGAGATTTCCCTACGTGCTACCACGGCTGCCAACCACTATCGCGTCTGTGTTGGCCTACATTGCACCAAGCAGAGCAGTTCGAAATGGAGCACCTGTTTCAGGTTGGAAAGATGAAACATTTAGCTATGGAAGGTACATGGGACATGACGGTAAAAGTCACATTGGCATCGAGCTAGATCCACATGTCGCACGAAGGGACGCATCATTGGAAGTCAACACGCGACTGTGGAATGTTCTTCGACGTAAGATGTTTTCAAGGTAGAGAACATGGAAGAGCAATTCAGGGGTCAAGAAATACAACCTAGATTAAAACCAGACAAGATTGGTGATAGTACATGGTGATTTAGGCCATCTCTAGAGAACACGCAATCAAAGTATCCATTCTTAGTCATGTTGAGATCTTGATGATTCAGAGACGTTTGATTGCGTTTGTCTCGGATGGTTCCACAAAATTTCTACACCAAGACCACCACTCGTCTCGCTACCAGAATATCCGTGTACGTGTCTAAATAACAATAAGTCTTCCAGGTACCATCAAATCAGGACGGTCGCGTGGCCCAATGGCAAGGCGTCTGACTACGAATCAGGAGATTGTGGGTTCGACCCCCACCGTGACCTAAGTTTCTTTTTTTGTACTTTTTTGGGATGACTTATGGTCAGTGTCGCGAGAGCACGGCCCCAACTCCCGCGACCTACCCTACGTCAGTGGAGACAATTTATGTTGGAACACAATCAAGGCACTTGAACATGCAAAAACGTCTCGCGACAGCTTGGGCATAGCGTCTATAGCGTATCAATGAAGGCAGATACCGAGTTGATTATAAACGGAACTTCTAAAATTACGCCGTCATCATCACTGTTGTTATGTGGCATAGGGTGAGAATTTCCATTGGCTTCAACTTCTAAATTAGGCGATGTCGGAAAGTGCCTTCCTGAGCGTCTCCCGATATCCAACCTCTATTGTTGATGTCAGTTTCGGCATGCAAAGTCACGAAGACTTTATTACCATTTGTGTGGCAGAGATACCGACAATCAACGTGTCCGAGATTATACCCGAGGTTGATCGGAAGGCTGCCAAGCACTTTGTAAGCCTTTTCGTCATCTGCTTCACACAGGCGGTTCTGTTCAAACTCGGGTCAGGATAGGAATATCTAGACATTGCATTCCAAGGACTTACGCATTCATCTCGGAGCTTTTGCCAGTCTCTCTATATTTATTCGTGTTATTTAAATCATGTTCCTGGCGGGCTCTACTCTGATGGCGACAGAGTTTCGAGGATGCTTACAAAGTCGTCTCGAGCATATGAAGTGGGCTAATAAATTGGTTATAATATCCCTAGTAAAGAGGAATGTAGACCCTACTACGGCAACACTAAGGCTGGCAAATGAAGCAAAAACAAGCACGGAGATGTGCATGATTGTGGTCGACTGGTGGCTGCACAGTGGATGTAATAACGGACGGTTGTTGACTGGAGAGATCCATGATCAAAGCCTTGGGGATTTGTGTGAGAATTTATACACGAGGCCTCTGAGCGCTTGTTTGTTAGATGGAGTTTATTTGATCCGCAAGGGCCTGATGTCACTGGCGAGTGAGCCTTCTGCCGTGTCTTATAGTGTAGACTAATTAGAAGGCAATAAGTGTGACCAAAGCCACTGAAACCACTAATGGACCGATTATGCCGTGTCTAGAGGATGCGCTATGATGTTATGGCTATGGCTACGTTTGGACTTCATGGTGTTGATATAATCGCGATGACTGTAGCTCTAGGTAATCATTTTTCGAGCAAACATATTGCCTAGTATGGTATCAATAGATATATATATTTATGCCAGATTAAAGATCAATATTAATAATAGAATACAGGGTCGTCATTATCTTAATCTCGTGTGTGGTGACCATGTGGGCCCCCTAATTTGCAACCCGCTTCATAAATGAGCCAGCGACCTAAGATAAAGTCGCTTGGAAATTAGAAATGGTTTAAACGTCTTGCGGCAGCTTAGGCATAGTGTTGACAGCGTTGTAAGGATACGCAAAAGCTATGTTGCTGAGTTTACTACAAATGGATCTACCAATATTACACCTTCTATACCATTGTTATGTAGCCCACGGTAACAAACAATATCGAGTCCCATTGAGCTCTAAATGAAGCACTCCCATGGAACACCTTCTTGAGTTTCTCCCGGTATGTTTCGGCTATTATCGATGCCAGTTTGCGCATACCAAGTACCAAACATTTTCTCAGTTGTTGCATGCGGGCGGACCAACAATCAACGCCCCCAATCATCAGTGCGACCACGCCGGTGGATTGTTTTGTCGCTTGCGCGTGGCACAGGCGGGTCTGTTCAAAGTCGAGTTCGTAGAAAAATATCTCGACATCCCATTGTCTTGCAAACCAGCCACTCTAGATTCATTTGCGTTATTGAAGTTACGCAACTGACGAGTTTTACTCTTTGTATATGCCCTGTATAGAGTCAAAGATTGGCTGCAGAGTTGTAAGGATGTTTGCGAGATGACCTCTAGCAAATGAAGTGGGCTACTGAATTACTATGGAATGCCCTGCCTATAGGTTAATGGAGACCTTACCGCGGCAACGCTGAGGCCCGCGAACGCGACTAAAACGAACGCGGAGATTTGCATAATTGTGGTTGACTGCAGAAATGGACCGTGGCTGGCTGAAGGGAATCGTTAATCGAAACTTGAGAGGCTGAGGAGCGATTTTATACATGAGGCCTCATACCGAATGGTTGCCTGTCAAATGGTGTTTGTTGATCTGCAAAGGCCCGATGTTGTAGGCAAGCGACCTTTATGCTGTGTCTTACATGAGCAGATGAAAGCGGCCAACGTGACCAAAGCCACTGAAGCAACTAGTGCACCGACCGTGCCGTGTCTGGAGAAGACCTGTGAAGGTATTTTTGTCTGGCCGTGTTTGGGTGTTGTGATAGCAATACAGTCCCGACGACCATTGCTATGCATGCTTTTTGTTCTCGAGAAAATGCAATGTCTAGCAGTGCCGAGAGATGGACGTGTGTGCCAGATGGAAGACCCACACTATGACACAAAACAGGGTTGCCATTGCATTCATGTTGTGTGTTGAATATGTGAGTCCCCTAATTTGCGACCCGTGTGATAAATTAAACCAGCGGCCTGGTAGGCGGGACCTGTCACTATGTTGTCCACACTGAGGATCATTGGAGATTGACGGCCGTAATTGAGCCGAGCCGCCGAGCCCCATGTTTTTCTCATACGCGGAATGTGGCTTTTTATGTATATGTATCCAAATATTATGCGATTGATGGTAGCCAACCCAGGTTATAACAGGCTGCGATGCAATAGCGTGACTATCTCAATATATAGGGGAGGCTCATATTAGAGATTGTCATATGTTCTTCTGTTTGCATCTACCTTGACCTGTTTTTCCCTCTGTCTCTATGTACTGCCCATCCTAAGCAACAATTCCTCAAATTCCCAACGCAAATTCCCCCCAGCTTTCCAACTTTCCAACTCACTGTATTCCACTTCTTCTCTTGTTTCTTCCTCCGGTCCAGGAGATCCAGGAGACATGGAACGTATAACCCTCGTCAGTGGGTAAATTTCAGTGTGCGAGACCCCCCAATATTCTGACGTATATCTGCATCGTCCTCCGCAATAAATTTGCCTGGGTCTTCGATGGATTGTGAATGCTGGGACCGGGCTGTCTGGTAAGTAGTGCCAATCAACATCTTCCAGGTGTCGACGATGGTCAGGAAGGTCCACCGTTAGGTGGCTTAGCTGTGACAGGTGGGATAGAAGACCCCGTTCATTAACGGCATCCCAAGGACATATCTCATCGTGATCGAGCCACATGTTGATTTCCTTGACGTTTTTGAGATGAGCAAGGATCTGTGGCAATCGAAGCCACGCAGAACGCTGCACAATCCAGTAAGGGTTATCAATCTGGGGTTCATGGTGGGTCATTCCGGGCGCTCGTTTGTAGATCCCTAGATTATCTAGGTCCTTGCATAAATCCCACGGAAATCTTAGGGAAATATCCATTTTCCTCATGTTTGGGAGAAGGGATGACAAATAATAGGACGGAAGCGACACTGGCGATGTGTTTGAGTTGGAATTAGCCATGTCCACGTCTCGGAGCAAGTAATCAAACACTTGCAGATCAGTGATGCAGACACTGCCACGGTTGATAAAGAATGAAAGGACATTGTGGTACCTATTTTTTACACAATTAGTGAACGATGGGAACATTAGGCTGGGCGCATAATGTACATGGCTTTGCATGTCGTTATAATGGCCAAATCTCCTGCGAATGCGCTGTCCGAAGCCATCGCCACCTCCTCACACTCCCAGTGAGGGCCCCACCAGGAATGTAAGCGGCGACCCCAGACTTTATCCAGTGCCTCGTCCTCTAATTCCGGAGGTCTGCATTCTCTCCCATCAACGAAATGTGAGGCAGATTCCATGCAAGGCGAGAAGCTGATCTTATTGCTCTTGAGGAATACGTGAATTTTAGTTGGCAATGCGCAGGCGTATATGGCATCGCGGATTTCGGGTGGCATGAGCAACAATTTAGATTGTCGCTGCCGCTCAATGCGGTCAGGAACAGTGGATGTCATTCTGGCTAAAGATGACTCAGAAGGATAAGAATGTGAATGGGAAAGAACAAAGGCAAGATTGAATTTATTGCGGGCTCAAGGAATTATGCTCATTTTATCCTCTGGAGTGCCGTGAGCATGCATCTGAGTCACTTGCCGGGATTTTATCCCACCAATCTCCAGCCAACACCATCCAACAACGGCCCCCATCAAGCAACGAGCATCGTTCTATTTCCCCATTCGGCTGCGCCCCCAACTCAAGCGGGCGGGCAAGGCATGTTCATGTTCATGGGCCGCCACCAGTTGACAGTGGCGTGAAGGGACGGAAAGGACACAAAAGACGAGGTCATGTTGAGACTCACCGACTATCACACATGAATACTTGGCTTTTTGCCACATTAAAAAAAATAGGCTAGGAGCTTGATTGCGGTACTTGATATGGATTGAGCACACACTACGCCTTGTCTGCATATGCCTTCGCGATCCTCTCGGCCACGGCTTCACCGCTCCAGTAAGCGCCCGTCACAGTAGCAAGGCCCTTGAACGGCGCCGTGTGCTCGCCTGCGAACCAAAGTCCCTTGTCTGGAAGACCTTCTCTAATAGTACAAACGTCACCAACTCCGTCCTCCAATCCCACTTGGAAGTTGGTATAGCTACCGCCTCCTGCCAGCTCGTCGTGGATCCATTCCGATGTCAAGCAGTTGGTCGGGTGGCAGTCGGGGTCTGACTCATTGTAATGCGGAAGTCGTGAATAATATGGCCTGAAGAACGATGAAAATAGATATACTCTTTGGTCGTGTGTCGGCAGGTTTGCTGCTTTCCCCAGCAAATGCTCAGCCTGAGGCCCGTAGAAATAGAATAGGATCGTGGCGTGGGATGTTTCCTCGGTAAAGCTGGCCATTGGAAGACCTGACTGATTCCACCTTTCCGGGTTTGACCAGGCATAGCTGGGAGATAGCCAGGTTACAAGATTTGGACCGGCTTTGTCGGTTCCATCAGGCCCCAGCCACCAAGCCTTGGGAAAGCTAAGATAGGCCTTCTTCTTGTCAGTAATTCTAGTGATAAAGTTTATACATTGTGCGTACCTTCTCTAGGGAGCCATATCCCAGTGAATTAATGGCCTTGGTCAATGGACTGGGCAGGCTAGGCTCAAAAACCTCAAGGTTTCTCTTTAGCCATCCCAAGGGGCTGGTCACAACGACTTCATCAAACTCCAGAGTGTGATCATTGTTAACTTGAACCTTGATCTTGTCACCGCTGTTGATTCGGTACGAGATTTTGGTTGCCTTGGTTTGCAGCTTGACATTTGCCCCTGCCAGCGCGGGCGCTGCAATAAGACCCATTACATCCTTGAAGGTGCCTGCGCAAAAGAGATCATCTATCCAAAATTAGCATTCGGTCGTACCAGGCTGATCCTTGAACCAACCTCCCTCGACGTTATCCTCCAACCAACAGAATCTCAAGCTCTGCTTTTCGACAGGGCATCCAATTAGACCTCCCCACATTTTCGCCAATTGCCTCACGACCTTTCTAGTCTCCACATAGTCCTCTTGATCTGCTGGTATCTTGTCTGCCAACTGTTTCTCAAAGAAATCTGGTAGACTTGTCTCTGCAGAAATCTCCTTGCCTGAGTTTTGGGAGTACTCGATAGCTTCCTCGAATATGTTCCAAGTTATTTCAACGCACTTATCTCTTTTGGCGTCATCCATCAACTCGCCGGTATCTTCAAATATGCGAGATGTTTGGTCAACGTTGCAAGTGGCAGTATTAGTCTGTTTCGCCAATTCAAACACGGGATTCCCGACGTGGCCGTGGATCCAGTTGGCCCCCATGTCGACAAAATGACCGTTGGGGAGCAGCTTCTGGTGTACCCGGCCGCCAATACGTCCCCTAGCCTCGATGATGGTGACATTAAAGCCGCGCTGAAGGAGCACGTCGGCACATCTGAGGCCGGAAATTCCGGCACCAACAACACCTACATGTATGCGTGACATGATGTCGCTCGTTTATGTCCTACAAACAGTTAGATTTAATGCCCCGGAGTTGCAGTCGACTTTGTGTGTTGGAAAGGCAAGTTATCACAAGGCTATGTCTCACCTCGTTTAGATCTACTTCAGTGATCGGCTGTAACTCTGAAGGTGAAGCAAACAGACAAGAATCGGTGATGGATATGGTTGTATTCTGAACAGGAAAAAGAATTGCGAAGCCGAGAGCTAAATACTGTTCAAAAGACTTGAACGAATTTCTGGTACTTACATGACTGTACAAAAGGCGCTATACATATCGGAATCATGCGATCACGCCAATAGCTGAGCTGGAGGTTCGATAGTGGAGCCATTTGCAAAGTTCACTCTGTATCACTTTGCATTTTACTACATAAACACGGCCGTTTAATAATTACGAGCTCACTCTTGTGATTGGGCAGTTGTAGTGGCAATGACCTGCGGCAAGTGTCACCATGGCACCAAAGCCACAGTGACGAGCCTGCTCGCAAAAAAAGAGATTTGACAACTGATGTGGGCCGATAAATGAGGCTATGATTGGTTTCTGTGTGAAATCCAGCCTTTCCCGAAATAGGATATGTCACGGCAGTTCCAATCACAGACCGCCATTAACCAAATGCTTCCCCACATGTGATGATCGTGCCCTTCCACGGGTGTGACTAACCGTATTGGTCGCATTCAAAATGGGTGGCGCCCCTGCTCTCTTCTGCCCCGTCTCCCCTCGCCGGGTGACCATTCAATTGACCGACTGTCCAGTATTCTGCGCCAAAACGTTTCAACTCGATACATTGACAATTCCAGGATGGCTGACGTCAGTGGAGATAAGCCCCTGAAAAAGAAGTGGACGAGGGCGAAGGTCCCGAGGGTCAGGACAGGCTGTATCACATGGTTAGTGCCACCATCTGTCCAACTCCAGCACATCCACTGTTGTCGCTCTCGTTTCTTTTCCGTGACTAACATATCAGCTAGCAAGTACGTGGAAGCAATTACCCAGTGGCAAGCCAAGAGATGTAATTTCCATCTAACACCATTGCAGAATCCGCCACCTAAAGTGCGACGAGGCAAAGCCTGAATGCCAGCGATGCTCAAAAGACAAGTTCAAATGCGAAGGATACCCACAGCCAAAAGCGTACACCCCAAGACCCAGAAAGAAGCGAGTAGTCCAGTGGCAATCGCGTACAACAACCCATTCGCAGATTGTCACCCCACGCCCGGCTCTCCCAACTATTCGCTTCGTTGATACATCGGGTGCTTCCCTCTTTCACCATGCCAGACAAAACACCCTCGAACACTTCCTCGAGAGGCCGAATTTCCTTGACTTCTGGTTCCACTTTGTCCTCCCCGTTTCTCACTCCGTCGCTCCCGTCAAGTACGCGCTTTGCGCCCTTGGTGGAGCCCATCAGCTGTTTCTTGCTGATCGTCTAGGGTCACAAGTGCAAGACATGGCCCATGTCAAAGTAGCGGCTATTCAGAACTACAATCGCGCTATTGCACACATGGAGCCGTTTCTGACACAGACCTCCGATACGACTCTCCAGATCACCATTGCCTGCTGCATCATATTCATCTGCATCGAGAACCTGCATGGTCGTTATTCAGAAGCGTTGCGTCACTTGCGTGCCGGATCCCAGCTGTTCGCATCAATGCTTCGCCCTCAAAGGACCATCAAGACAGAACAGATTCGCATTGAGGGACATTTCAAGGGCAAAGACGGCGTCCTTGGAATCATGTCAGACATTATGCTCTCACTACGACAGTCCATGGTTGTGTACATGGCCAAGGCTGTTTTCCCCAACCAATATTATTGTCCGATCTCTAACCTTGGACATTCGAATGTACCTTTCGAGAGTTTGTCACAAGCTACGAAGACGCTTTACGACATTGAATACGCATACACCGGATTCCCAATGTATATGAATGAGATTGAGATATACAGCGAGCCGAGTGCTTCTTATTCTCCGCTAGACTTGGTTTTCGATTATGCGGGTGTGGCATTTAATGCTGCCAAGTCTGCACAGAGGACTTGGAATTCCAGATTTGAGCTACTCAAGAAAAGATGCATCAAGGAGGAGTTATGCGAAACCGACCAAAAGGAAATGGCTGGCCTAGATCTACTCCAATCTGTCTGGGCCGCACTCATCAAGATTGACACATTCGAAGAAGATTTTGAAACAGAGGACTGCGAGGTCATTTTACAAAGGGCGGAGACCTTTATGTCAATAAGGAACAACAGTTTAACCCCAGTCTTTTCTATAGACGCCAACATCGTGTATGCCCTGACGGTCGTTTGCCAGTCTTGCGACGACAACTTCATTCAGCGCAAAGCCATCTCTCTACTCCGCTCCCTACGGCGAAGAGAAGGTCTATGGGATAGCGAGGAATTGGCCAACATTTTCGAAGCTGCCCTAATTGCTAGGGAGAAGGGTATTATTAAATGGGACGAGCTACCGCCGGGGATGCCGGATTTGACCAGAATGTTGTCCTCACTAGGGCTTTTTCCCAACAAGAACCAGTTGCCAAGTTGTTAGAATTATTTAGTCAATAATTAGAAATACGTGCACTGTTAACGTTGAAAATGATCTCATTTTGGTCTATGTAATTCTATTTTTATGTACTGGCTTATAGACACATTATTAACATTAAATTTCATCAGTTTCTGCTTTGGTAAATCTTTTCACCGTGAGCGACTTGATGGCTAGTTTCTAGCCGTCATTTTTGTTTTCGTTCCTGCGAAAATCTAGTTGCCCTTGATGATGTCGTGGGCAATCTTCTCAGCCAAACCGTAAACGGTACCCTGGGGGTGACCGGGGACGAGGAAGGGGAAGGCAGAGGCGTCGACGACGCGCAGGCCGCTCACGCCGTAGACGCGGGCCTTGGAGTCGACGACGGCCGACTTGTCGCTGCGCTTGCCCATCTTGCAGGTGGCAGCGGCGTGCCAGACAGTCATCATGCTCTTGCGGAGAATGGTGAGGATCTCCTCGTCAGTCTGGTACTTGGAGCCGGGGTAGGCCTCGGAGCCAATTATTCCCTTCATAGGAGAGGCCTTGGCGACGGCACGGAGACGTCGGTACATGGCAATGGCGACCTCCTGGTCACCCTTGTCGCTGAGGAAGTTGGGGTTGATGAGAGGAGCATCAGCGGTGTCGCTGGACTGGAGGGTGATGTTGCCGCGGGACAGGGGAGCGACAAGAGCACCGAGGAGGGTGGTGTACTTCTTGCCATCGGTGGGCTGCTGGAGGAGAGGGAACTTCCAGTCATCGAGGTAAGCGTTCAGGGGGATGAACTCAACCTCGGGCCAGTCACTGGGGAAGGTGGACAAAGCCTTGGTGGTGGACTTGGAGAAACCAGAGCGGTACTCCTTGGGGAGCTTCTCCCAAGCCAGGAGCTCGACCTGGTTGGAGGTCAGGGGACCAGCCTGCTGCTGGACGTAGGCATCAAGGGCACCCTGGAAGACGGTGGGGCTGTTGATGGCAACGCTGAGGGTGTCCTGGAGGGTGTTGACCTCGAAGGAGGGACCGAAGAGGATGTGGTCCCACAGATTCTGGCCGACACCAGGGAGATCAGCAACGACGTCAATGTTGAACTCCTTGAGGTGAGCCTTGGGGCCGACGCCAGAAACCATCAGGATCTGGGGGGACTGGAAGGCACCACCGCTGACAATGACCTCCTTGCGGGCCTTGAGGGTGTAGCAGACACCGAGGGTGCTGACCTTGACACCGACAGCCTTCTTCTTGTTGTTGAAGAGCACCTTCTTGGCAAGACTCTGGGTGTAGACCTTGAGCTTTCGGAGCTTCTCGTTGCGGGCGGCAATGACGAAGTCGGCAGACGAGCTGCGAATAACACCCTTGGGGTTGACAGTGGTGGTGGTGTAGGAGTAGCCCATCAGCTCTCCGTTGCTGAAACCCTCGCTGCTCTTGAGGCCGAGGGACTTGAGGGCCTTCTCAACAACTACGGCCCAGCTGGGGACGAAGTTGGCGTAGCTGACCTGGAGAGGACCGCCGGAGGAGGAGAAGGCGGAGACATCGTACTCGGTGGTGACGTTCTCACCTCGCAGGGTGTTGTTGGGAGCAGTGAAGGTGGCGCTTCGCTGGAAGTGAGGGAGCATCTGATCCCACCTGTTGCATCTATTGTTAGCGCTGGTCCAATCACAACAAGGGAGTTGAGTATTACTTGTAGCTGTCATCACCAACATCCTCAGCCCACTTCTGCATGGTGCCGTTGGTGGGTCGGTGGTAGACGAGGAAGTTAAGCTGCGAGGAGCCGCCAAGAGTCTTGCCACGAGCATAGTGGATTTCGCGGTTGTCAGCGTGGACCTGGGGTTGAGTGGTGAACTTCCAGTCGCGGACGCCGTTGGAGTCGAGGAGGCTGGAGCCGCTGCCGGCGATGACGCCACCGGGCGAGGTAGCGAGGATGTGCTTGTTGACCTCGAGGAAGCCACCGGCCTCGACGATGGCGACGCTGTAGCCGGCCTTGGCCAGACGGTATCCGACCGTGTTTCCAGCTGTGCCTCCGCCTACGACAATGTAGTCGTAGGTAGCGTCCTCGCCGGGAATGCCACCGAGGGCGCCCAGCTCACCAACCTTGAATCCATCGCCGGCGTAGGCAGACTTGATGACGGCCTGGAGAGGGTCGAGGAGAGTGCCGATGAAGGGGAGAGCCGAGGTGGTGGCCGGCAGAAGCAGCGCCCAAGCTGTAGAGGCACGCATCTTGAAAGGTCTAGTTGTGCTGGAGGAGCGTCTTTGCAGATCAGAACCGGATGCAGTCTACTTCAAACATCAACTGACAGCGCGACGATGTCTTTATAACTGCCTCTAACCGAGCAGTCTTGCATACGCACCACCACCCCAGGTCTGATCGCCTGTGCCGTGCATAAGATCCGAGACAAGAGCAGGTCCTGACCCTACGCATCTTGGCACGCTAATCTACGAGCTACCAGCCAACACCTCTGACGCTACTGCTCAGCTCGAGCTTGGGACAACAGGCTGAGCCGGGATGCACGAGGTTCGCAATTTACACAGGGGTCATGCTTGCTGGCAACAGCCGCCCGTGATGATGTCGGCTCGGTTCAACTAGAGAGAATGTCAATATTAAATGGCACGATCTGCGTCAGTGCACACACCAGCCGATTGCTGTCGTGGCCCATATTGCTTTTGGGGAAAAATTCGATCATCACATTCTAGAAAGCAGCTGAAACCACAAAACCCCCCCTCAATACGTATCAGATTGAAAGAGGCTGCATTCTGAGCCCCGAAGCCTCTGTTTAGCACAACTTACAACGGGCGGGCCGAGATTTCAAGGGTCCCCCCCCCAAAGTGTCCACTTCATCCCATGCGCCTAAAGCCGATCGCGCAAGGCTGGCGCGGTAGTGGTGTCGCGGTTGGAATGAGACCCGCGAGGCTCATGACTCGCCGTGCGTCTCTTCACCCAAGGAGAATTGGAGGAGGCAAGCTGGTGCGGCATTAACGGAAATGCGAGACAAGAAACCGGCGCGCAATCCCCCCGCAAGTCAAATGAAATAGCCCCAAGGTTGTGCAGCGGGCTGAGACAATCCGGCGCAGCTAGACACCCCCGAGATGCGTCTAGCAGACGCGGACCGTCCAGGTGTGGCGCCGCAGCCTCTGCCCACTTGACTGAGTTGGGCTGGTATGTCTGACCGGTGGGTCGGATGGTGCCTCGCGGAGGCTCGTAGGGCATCATGGGGGCAGAAGAAAGCAACTTGAACCATGCCAGATTCACGCAGATTCGCCCCAGATCACGTAGACGCTCGCCCTCCGATTGGCCTCTGGTCCATGTCGTCCAATCTCCACGGGCCACGACGGGGACACTGCGACGGAAATAACTAACCACCTGAGCCTGAAGTCAGCATGACTCGGCGGGATTGCAGAGCAGAATGCACGGTGGAAGGATGGGGGGCATTGCTTTGGTGACGATGCTTGGCAGTTGCAGGTCTAGGTTATGGATGGAACAGGCTGACTGACAGCTGGGAGGAGGTTCCCCAATTCCCAGCTTCGCGTATGTATAACGTAGATCTTTGTCGATCAGGGTGGATGAGGCGGAGATGGCTGAAGGCAGATCAGATCCTACCCGCATGGCTTGGCACTTGACTCCACCCCGGTCATCCTCTTCGGTTCATTGCCCAATGATCAGCTTGGGCTTGGCTGATCCGTTTATCTTCAACCCCTGCAGCGTAGAAACCCACCAGCCAGGCAAGATGGACACTAAAGAGAGCTGAACTAGTGCGCCCCATTTTGTGCAAAAAAAAAAAAAAAAAGAAGAAGAAGGAGTGAAGAATTCTTCATCGAGGTTCGGGTCGCAAGAGAATCCCAACTCAGGTGGCAGTGTCGGTTGCGACCCTGCAGGACTTGGCGCAAGTGCCACATCGCGTCGCATCTGTCTCCGCAAGTCGGTGCGAATTGAAGCAGGAAACATCTCCACTCCGAGATCCAGAGCGTCTCCAGTAGCAACTCCAACTAACAGACGCGATACCTCGTGTCAGAACCGAAAAGACATCATCCGTCCACCATAGCACAATCGAGCCATTGACCGCTAAATACTAGCCCACCGTTAGCAGCACTGCATAAACTACACAAGCAATTAGCCTACGAACCCGCCTCCCCTTCCGAGACACACCTAACGCTACGGATTAAAGGATGAATGGGCGAGTTTTGGAATTCCGGGTTTAGCTTCGCCAGGCTATTCCCGCCGGCGCTAAAACACTTTGACGCCTGCCTGAGTTGAGGCTGGCGTTGAGCGCAATCCGTGGCTCACTCCACTGTTCCCCGCCACTGGACGCCCCCGTCAGTCGGTTGAGCCCAGAGGCCGGGAACAAGGTAATTCTTATCTGGTAATCTTTGGGAGAAATGCTCTACCTCAAGCTCCACCCAGATCAGTATGAAAT